>JAOXYI010000032.1:3513061-3523271 GCA_028566495.1 Lithophaga antillarum
TTTTGTCACCTGAGTCCAATCAACATTTTTAGGGTAATTAAGTAAGGATTATACAATGACTGGTCATAGTATATGAAAAAGAGAACCTTGAGGCATAGCCGATAGGTTTCTCTTTTTCATATACTAATGACCAATTATCGCCCTGATTATGACATTTAATCTCTGCTAGATTACCTAACTTTAACTCAGTCCCAATTTATTATGTGAGTTTTCACTCTGGACATTCAGTTAAAAGAACATTATAAATCAATCACGATGTGAAATCCGAGAGGCAGGATGTACAATTTGCTGAAAACGCATTAAAAATCACTATACCAAGTGGAATTAAGAAAATTGTGATTGAGAAAGGTGGAAAATGTATCACTTTGGAATTATAATTCTGTTCAGACAGTAATGTGGTATATCGTGCTAAAATAGATGACTTTCCTATTAACACATTTTTTTGCAAATTTAATACGTCATAATCAGAAAATTTTGACGTCATAATGAGGACTAATTGTTCCATGACATCATTTTGCGCCGAATGACTCCAGGTCAACTGTAGCAATGGAAACAGGAAAGTCGTGTATGCTCAAAGTGCTGTTATATGGATTTTATGTATGTGCCTGGAAATGTTGTATCTTCGCATACACACGAAAAAACTTTCAAAACTTGTTCTTTACTGCTTAATATGCACCCCCCTTCTCAGAAATTCGTATGAATGTCATGTGAATGTAGAATTGTGTGTTTTATGCTCAACTTAATACAGTATGATTGAAGAATATTTTGGTATAAAGTTATGAAATTTTGTATGTAGATGTACGTTTATATGCTCCTACCTTTTGTCATAGAATATTTTGATGCTAATGCTTGTACAACATGAACTTGCTGGTTTGCAAGTGTGTGAACAATGGTTGTTATTTATAGCAAATTAAATCACAATAATTGTTACAACTGTGGTCATAAGTAATTTTTATCCCGGACTTAAAGAAGGTGGTGTTATAGTTGTTACACGGTCGTCGATCTGTCCATCCATCCTTAGTCTTTCATGGGAATAATTCTGCGCTGCATTACTGAACCAACTTTTATTTTTATGTGCAAGTGACATTTGGCTGCCATGAGCCCAACACAAGAAACTGAGTTTTTCCACTTCTCCCTTATAGAATTATTGCCTTTTGTAAAAAATGAGGGTATCCAGTTCTAAAAATTTATTGCTCAGTAACTATCAGCAGTTAGATGTCTGAAATGTGGTATGTAAGTTTCTAAGGGGTCAACCTAACACATGGTTGAATTCCAGCCCAGATATTAAAATCAGTCTAGAGTTGTGTCCATTGAACTTCACATATTGATGAAAAATTCTCAAAAATGAGAGTAGGAAATTTTTGCAGTTATCCTCTCTTAAATTTCCAATTGTCTTAAAAATTAGTGTATAAGTGCATCACAGTGTATCCCACCCAAATGTAATTATAATGTCTGTACCTTATACCACCTTTGAGTTACGTCCCTTGAAAATCATCAAAATTTTCAAGTCAGAAGGAGGTCACAAACATCTTTTTTCAGACATAAGGTTGTGGTATATCATAACGCTTGTAATTGTGAACACTGCTGATACATACATTAGAATTGACCAGATTTAGATCATTGTGACCCAGTTATGCCCAATGAAATTTTAGAAATTATTGAAAATAAGGGATGAAAAACAATTTTTTTCAAACTTATGGCTGTGACATATCATAACACTCATAATTATGAACACTGTTGCATGGCAAAATTAATTGAAATTAGGTTATTGTGACCTATTTATATCCTTGATAAAGTGAAAAATTCATGGAAATGGGTAACAGATAGTATTTTTCCAAACATAGGGTTGTGACATATCATAACACTCATAATTGTGAACAAATGTTGATGCGAGCTAAAATTAGGTCATTTTGACCTGAGTGTGACCTGTTTTTGTTATAAAGTAAATTTGAATTTATTAACATGTACACTTCCTAATATTTTCTAATGGCACTGTTAATTGTATGTTTTGCTATAGAATTTTGTTGTGTTGAGTTGTTTATCATCACTTTCAGCAGTTTTTTAGCAGATTTACATGGGGAGGAAAACCTGAATAGCTGTCCAGCTGACTGGTGAAACCCCAGGGATGACACCCCAACCTTGAGTAGGTGTCTGGAAACCTCAATGCATGAAGCAAGCTGAGCGGCACATGAACACATGACAACTTTATTAAGCTGGTGGTTATGAGTCAGTGACCTAAACCACTCTGTCACCCAGGCCCATGTTATAGATTCATATATTTCAGTGACAATTTACAACAGCTGTTCAGTGATTGAACAGTTGGTCAGTTTACTATTAATTTTAATAGACTTATTCAGGTTTCTTTGTTCAGACTGCCAAATGCAGTGTAATGTAAAAGTATGTACAGGGGAAAAGGAAAGAATGGGGGTGGTTTTTGAGTTCCAGCAAAAAAAAAAATATGTAAAGGCAGAACAGCTGCAGAATAATGCAGGGTAAATTTTCTTCATGTATTGCAAACTTGTTTCTGAAAAATAAGAAAAAAACCCTCTTCATAACTCATTGGACAATGCACATCAGCTTGATGACTTGGGGTCAATATCTCATGAGTTGTTGGGTTGTTAACCTTTGTATTGATTTCTGGTCAATGTCCAGTAATTAAGGAAATAAAAATGTGGCAAACCTTTTACTGATACATTTAATTGGAACCTAGTAAAACATTCAAAAACAGGGTATCTGTGAAAATGCTCTTTAATATAACCTACAAATGTAATGTTCCAGTAGTACCTGTGGGGTAGTTCTCTTATATTTGGTAATATTAGCACTTCTTTATTCTGTTGCTTCAGCTTTTGCATAGATCCTTTGAGATACAGATCTGTCATAAGTGGTACACTGCATTAATAAATAGGTAATAAAGGTAATGTGTATATTTAACTATACAGAAACTTCAAAGGTGATTGAACTGCAGCTATTTGGCAGTACAGTGCTTGTAGTTGTAGCTATGGTATGGATTCATATGCACAATTCAAAGAGAGACAACTCTGTCTCTGTAACAGAAATAAGTGGGGTTAATTACAAAAATGCTTGAATAATCATTATACAAACTTCTACAGAGATGTTTAGTTTTTCTCTTAAAAATAAACAAAAAGTAATATAATCCAGATGCAATAAGGAACAAGTATTGCATGGCAAAATGTATTTTAAGCATGATGAGCCTATTAGTATCATGCATAAATTTTCACCTAAATGCATTTAGACTCAGTTTTCTTTTAGTTTCCTCATACAAAGTTTAAACTGCTATGCATCAATCTGGACAAGAAAAATTCAAGAAAGAACAAGAACTTGTTATAGATGACAGAAATTGTTAACTTGAAATTACAAAATTCTGTAAATAAGGTAACTACAATGGAGGTTGGCTTGTAAGGAATGAATTAAAGAAAAATCCCCTTTAAATTTCCTGTCAGATCAGTGATGGATTTCTGAGAGTCATAGCATGTTTTTGATTAAAAAACGCCTATTATGATATCTTTTAATAGCATAATAATGAATGTGATAAAAGTGAAGGACAAATTTTTCTTTCTTTTTGAAGGCCATGATAAATTTATTATTAGATTTTCATCCTGCCCACCGCTTTTTTTTAATACAAATTATTTCTTTACTTCTGATTTTGAAGAAAATGTGCCTATTTTTCTTCATTTTCAAAATAGACAAAACATAAGAAGTAAAACTTGCCTGCCCATCCCTATTTCAAGAAAAACTTGGATAAAAATCTAACAATTAATTTGTTGTGGCCTAACAAGGAAATTTTTTCTTTGCATGGTCTTTTATAAGGAGTAATGCCTACAATTAATGGTTTTCTTTTTTCCCTGCTATTTGCAACATTAGCAAACTTTGCTGTATAGGACTCACTCATTTTGGAAAGAATTTTTTCGTTCCTTAAGGAACTACCTTAATACAAACAACTTTGATACCTGTATCTTCTGTATAGTATAGTAAACCTTATCATTATGTTTATTTACAATCACCAATTTTTAGTTATTTTAGTAACCATGGAAACACAAATCAGAGAACTGGGTCAGATTATGGTACATTACTTACTTACACCTGTGTTGTGATTAGGACATCACATGATACCAGAAATTAGCTGGAGTTTCATTAGTTTAAGATAAACAGGTCATTTTATGCAATCATGGTAGTGAAAATTCTATGAGTTGAAGATGCACATGGAGACAAATGTACTCTTGGAAGTAGCATGTACTTTTGTAAACTACTACATTTACTGACATATATCATGTATGTTAGGACATCAGTACAGAGATATAGATAATGGAGAAGGTGTAGAAATATTGATAAGATGCCATTATTTAGAGAATGGATTTACCATATGTTTAGCTATGTCAGTCAGTTTGTATATTTTCTTTGCAGACTTGTGTGTGGTACATTGTATCCAGCTTATGCCAGCTATAAAGCTATACGAACCAGAAATGCCAAAGAATATGTGAGTAAACCCCAAAACATAGAAATTGGAATGATCAAAAGCAAAATAGTGTCTTTAGATCCTATTATGAGAACCTCCCTGTCCCATCAGTAAGCAGGGGTCAATGCAGCGACTAAGCTATCGCTTGTCAACTTTGCCAGTAGTGGTGACTAAGTTTTGAAGTCTAACAATTAGTCACTTTTGCTAAAAATGATGTGAAGAAAAATTGTCATGCTTTGTTTATTTGCTTACCTGCTCTGACTGATCACTTCAAGGACATGTTAATTACTTATTTACCAGTTAATTATCACCTCTGGACACTGTCAGTGATTGCATAATCATTTTCACACCTGGCTTGATTTTCTTAGTTCATGGACTCTGGTAATGATTTCAGTTAAATGTAATGATTAGATATCCCGTCAAATACCAAAACACAAGGAAAATACCCTAAAGTTATATTTATTGTGAAATTTTGTCTTGTATATTAGTTTGAGAAATTATTGTGTACTTCATTTTTTTTGCAGGCCAAATGGATGATGTATTGGGTTGTGTTTGCATTTTTCTCATGCGCTGAAACGTTTTCTGATGTCTTCCTGTCATGGTAAATATAATGTACTTGCTGAATCTGATATAAATCCAGAAGTTTGAGTAAAAAAGAATATGTGCTTATTATAACGATATTGGTTTGAATCCATGATAAACAGAGTTAAAAACTTAGGGAATGTTGATGATATAATACTAACAGAATGAGTACATAATTAGCAGTGATATGTGTACTTATAGCAACAAACACACTTGTACCAGTATCTTATAATAAGTGTATTTGGGTAGTATTGCTGTTCACTATGAACCCTTTCATGATAACTGCAGTCCTGCATTTGCAGACGGGAAAGTTAAAAACTTTCTAATCAAAAACATGATGTCACAATCACAACTGATCATTCTTTGACAGTATCATCATTATGTATCCAAGAGATTGCAGTACTGCAGTTATCATAAAATAGTCCTTTGGGCTCTTGATGAATGAGTAGTTAAAAAAAAAAAATCAATTCACCTTTATAGGTCTCTAGCCTGTGTAGATAGATTCTGTGCATTCTAGTCAGGCTTTTGGTTAGGTGTGCTCAACCCAAATTTCATGTGGAAAATATGAGTTACTTGATTTTAGGCAGTTTCCTTCAGTCATTCTGGCTGCTTTTGTGACTAAAAGTGATTGGGATGAAGTACTGAAATAACTTTGAAAGTTATGTTAAATACTGAAGTACATTGGAAAAAGTTGCATCAATTGTAATGAGTAATCATTGTTCTTGTAAATTAACTACAGATCTAAATAGCATAAGACATGCAAAGATACATAAACATAAGCAAGAAGTCATAAGCTCGCAAGAAAGCTGAGGAACTCCCACCAGTAACAGTTAAGATCAGGCCCCAGTGCCATAAAAATAATTCTTGGCTGAGAATTTTTTCTTACTCAAGTTTAACCAATCAAATCTAGAATACTCTTGTTGTCATGGTATTTGAGTAAATTCTTAGACTTCAGAATATTTTTAAGTTTTATGGCGCCAGGGCCAGGTTTCCAGATCTGTGTATGACCTGGCAGTTTATAGTTTAAGGGACCAAATGTATTTGGTATTTCTACATTGCTCTGGATATGAAATACCACAGTAAACTTACACAAAGTTCGCTAGCTATTAAAGATTCCATACATTCATATATATATTTGGTAGAAACATGTGATTAAGTGTAGGATAAAGAATGAAGGTAGGTATTTATGTTCATATAACAGAGAAGAAATCAAAGGGTAGTTTTGAAAAACTGAGCCCATAAGGGCGAAGGGTTTTAAAACACACCCTTTAATTTAAAGGCTGTTTCATGAACGTTAATACCCGCCTGAGTTCTTTATCCAACTTACAAACCATCAAAATTCTAAAAAAAATACAGACGCACTTAAATTTTGAAATGCCTTTTCATTAGTCCAAACTAAAGTTTATAAAGTATAACTCGTTGAAATTGTTCATTGTATTGTAATCAACTGAATTCTAGCCAAACACCTAATTAGTTACATGATTGACTCTGGAATTGAAAATATTATTTTGCATTCAGTTTGGTTTACATGAGGTTTTTGTCTCACCTTCTTGGAAAGAAAGGCATAGATATGCTTTTACCAATGTTGGTGGTATTGGTAGCGTTAACTTTGAATCAAATTTTTGTGATTTGCTCCATTTCTCAGTAACCACTTATCATAGAGCAACCATATTTGGTCCACACATTCATCAGGAGATGTGCATATCAGCTTGACATGTCACTTGACCCTGACCTCATCTTCATGGTCCACTGACCTTGTTAAATTTATGTCAAAGTTTTGTGATTAGTTCTATTTCTCAGTAACCACACAGCACAGAGCAACCATATTTGGTCCAAATATTCATCAGAGAATGTTTATATCAGCGTGAGACACGTCACTTGACTTTGACCTCATTTTCATAGTTCACTGACTTTTTTAAATTTCCGTTCAGTTATCATGATTAGCACCATTTCTCAGTAATCAAACATCAAAAGGCAACCATATTTGATCCACACATTCATAAAAAGATGTGAATGTCAGCTGGATAAATGTCACTTGAACTTGACCTCATTATCATGGTCTAATGACATTGTTATATTCATTTTCTAGTCGACCATGCATCACTGATCAACCATTTTGGTCCATATTCTTGTTCAGGGGACATACAGTCTGGCAAATGTCACATGACCTTGACTTTAGTTTGACAATGCATGGCCTTGTTTCAGTTTGGCTGAATTGCAGTTGAGACATATCTGTGTGGCCACCTTTGGTAAATAAAGAGTAAGATACACATGTAATTTAATCAGGTCAGAGTAACTTAAAGTACCTTCTGTATTGTTATCTAGGAACGATCCACTACTTAAAAACACTGTGCATGACTATGGAAACTCATACATATATTTGTCACAAAAGAAATGGTACTTATTAAACCAAATATTATGTGTTAATTTTCTTTTTGTAATGGTATAGCTGATTACTTGAAATAAGCATGTAAATAATGCCAGACTAAATGAGTCATTCTGAATGTGCTCATGAGCAAAAAACAAAAGCTATAAGTAATTATAAACTGAAACAATATGAATCTAAAGAAAATATTTTATTTGTTACCTTGTGTATTTACAGGATGCCATTCTATTACGAAATAAAAATAATATTTGTGATATGGATGCTTTCTCCAATGACAAAAGGATCCAGCTTTTTATTTAAGAAATTCGTCCATCCACAGCTCAAAAAGAGAGAAAAAGTAAGTTAACAGAAATTTGTATTGCACATTTTTTCATCTCCCGACTTTAAAAAGTGGGGGATATAGTCGTCACATGGTCATCTGTCTGTCCATCCGTAGTCATTCAGGGGAATAACTCTGCAACAAATTACCAAACCACTTTTGTTTTTGCATGCAAGTGTCATTTGGTTGCCATGAGTACCACACAAGAAACTGAGTTTTTCCACTTCTCCTTTATAGAGTTATTGCCTTTTGTTAAAAAATGGGGGTAGCCAATTATAAAAAATTATTGCTCAGTAACTATAACGGTTGAAATGTGAATTGTGGTATGTAACTTTCTAAGTGAACAAGCTAATACTTGGTTGAATTCCGGTTCAGGCAATCTAAGCAGTCTACAGTTATGCCCCTTGACCTTCAAAAATTGATGAAAAATTATCAAAAATGTGGGTAGGAAATTTTCATGATTATCTGTAACTTCAAGGAGATCAAGTCCCAAATTTATAATACAAGTACCTAAGGAGTCGATCCAGTGACTCTGTGCAATTGGGTTCAGTATCTATAGGCATTCCACAGTTAAGCGTCTTGAAAATTGCTTAAATTTGAGATATGAAAAATCATTTCTTGAAAATTAAAGTATATAGAGATAGTAAATTCATACAATAAAATAAGAACAATGCAATGTATTGCATCACATATATAAATATAAGGTTTGTACCTTATACTGTCTTGAAGTACTTCTGTTGAAAATCATAAAATTTTTCAGGACAGAGGGAGGTCACGAACATTTTTTTTCAGACATAGGATTGTGACATATCATAACACTCATAATTGTGAACACTGTTGATGTGATCCAAATTTAGGTAATTTTGACCTGACTGTGACTTACTTTCGTTAAAAAGTTTTCAAAGGCCATCACTTGGCCTCCATTGTTGTCATCTGTGGACATTAGCTTTTTGCATTTCAATCTTCCCTCTGAAACCATTGAGCAAATTGGAAGCAAACTTTTCAGAGATTGTCCCTGGGAGGCCCCTTTCAAAATTGTATCTGATGACCCGGCCCTCCATACAAGAAGCCACCATGGCTTCTGATCAGTCAAAAAATGGGAAAAGTTTTAAAATCTTCTTTTTCAGAAACACTGAGCCAAATGGAACCAATCTTAGTACATACAGAGCTTGGATGGTCTGTCATCCAATATCCGACAAGTCAGTCCATCTTCCAAGATGACCGCCATGACTGTCTATGCAAATCAGCTGTAATTTAGCAGTAAATTATTCAAAAATCTTCTTCAGAACCACAGAGCCAAATGGAACCAAACTTACTTATATAGTAATTGGATTGTCCTGTTTCAAAATTGTAAAAAAACCATAAAGCCAATTTAAACCAAATGTAGCAGGGGTGGTCCACATTCTAAATTGTGTCCACTGACCCTGACCTCCATCCAAGATGGCCACCACCATGGGACATAGTTGATTGAACATAGTACCCTATGGGAAAAATACATAAAATTTTTTTCCTCTGAAACCATAAAGCCAATTTAAACCATATGTGACAGGGATGGTCCTTGGGTGGTCCACTTCAAAAACTCTGTCTGGTGACCACAACTACTTTCCAAGATGGCTGCCACTGTAGGATTTAGCCTTTGGGAAATATGAGTAAATATAAAAAGAAAAGAAAAACAATGAATGTCATCAATCCAGCCAAATACAACAAGGTCGTGCAAAACAAACACCGACTTCACTACAACAAATCAAAAACCCAAATCTTTTCCTCTGAAACCACTGAGCCAGTTAAAATGGGTAAATGGCATATTTTATCAAAATGGACTCTGTAAATGTATCCTACATGTATGTTTAATTACTGGTGTACTTATATACAATTTAAATTTTATTTTCTTTGTAGGATATTGATGAGTATATAGCACAAGCTAGAACAAAGGGGTACAGTGCAATACTTAGCTTAGGACATCGAGGTCTGAAATATTGTACCAATGTCGTGGTCAAAACTGCCATTAAGGTAAATTAGAAATCTTGGAAAATGTTGTCAGTATTGTAAAATGAAAAGGTAAAGAGGGAATGTCTGAAATCTGGTTAAAAATGATAGAAAACTACTGTCTACTCGACTTACTTTCCACAGCATAATTATACCCCACGCAACAAAGTTGCAATGGGTATAATGTTTTTGATCCGCCCGTCCGTCTGTCAGTCCTTTTATTTTCAGCACAACTTCTTCACAACTACTGAACAGAATTTCATGAAACTTTGTAGTTAATAAGGGCATACTATGTAGATGTGCATATCCACAGGAAATTATGATTTGATGTTTTTTCTAGGAGTTATGCCCCTTTGAACTTAGAATTTTGGCCAAAATATACTACTAAACAGTTTGTCAGTGCAACTTCTCTGAAACCACACAACAGAATTTCATGAAACTTTGTAGTTAATAAGGACATACT
>JAOXYI010000032.1:3546702-3562906 GCA_028566495.1 Lithophaga antillarum
GCCCCAGTTGTACTTAAAATTTAAACAACAAAACATCGAACTAACTTAATTTAGAAAATTTTATTATTTTAATTAAAGATTTAATTAGCCAGATGAATAAATGTCGCTAAAGAATTGATAATATACTTTTCGGGCACTTGACAACAAAAGTAAATAAAAAAGTGACTTTTCTTATCTCTTTTAACTGAAGAGTTGGATTCTTTTGTTCTCGTTTCACCTATTTCACGCCTGTGTATTATTAAGATCGATTGCAGTTTTGTATGTGTGTCTTTGCCTTGATTGGTCTTAGAGCCACATTTAGCAATTATCAATCTATTATGGGGACCAGTGGAGGAAGTCAGATTATCTGAAGACCACCATTCTTTTACAAGTAACTGGTTTACGTTTATATGTGTTCTATGTTACAGGTGATATCCTAGTGATCAGTACAGCTACATGTAAATGTGACTAATACCTAGACCACTCACCAACTGAGACTACAAGGTCAAATGTCGACAGAAAGACCGAAAATGAACCCACATTTATTTTAACATTGTGACCTACTTTACATGAATAACTCTTTATTTACTTTCTCTTGCTAATAAAAGAAACTGTCAACATCAATTGAATGTTAACATGGAAGAAAATTATACAATACGTCACCGTGCCGTTACGGTGTACTTGAAACTGGTGTAAATTAGCTTGCAATTCTATAAATGAAATGTTAATTATCTTCAGATTTTAATTTGAAAGCTCAATCTTTGTAATGTTGTATTAAACTTCAGTAATTGAATGCTTTGATCTTTCATCATTTGGGTTTTAAATAACCTATAAATAAGGTTTATATTTGTGTTTAATGTCTGATGTACTTTTTCGATGTGTACTCGATACAAAGCTACACAAAATTATTTGAAAAAGTTTAATTTTATTCATAAGCGACTGGAATAACAGTGTTTGCATTTTAACTTTTTCGTAATCACTTGAATACGCAATACAGATTCTTAGAAGATTTTTGTTGTTGATGTACTAAGTATTCTTTGTACTTTCTTTTTTTCAAATTTAAGTGAAATTTTGTTCCAAATATTTATTTTTTTACATTTAGGCATTAGCACTGACATAATGTGATTATACATAATATACTGGTTACCAGCTTTGTGATCAGTTTAAATATATAAAAAATTCTCCATTTTATCCTCTAATTTAAATCCGTCAAGATATATTTGAACTTTGACTTAAAGATCGTTTAACACTTGATTTTCTGACCACTGATCCCGGTGGTGAAACACTCTCCAAACTCCCAACAGAACTAATTCTTGTTAAATTTCCTCTATTTTGAGATTTCGATTTCTGCATTAAATGAATTGTTTCCACGACAGTTTCAACTGCTTTTAGTTTTCCTACTTTTGAAGTCTTTTTGTTGTTTTTCACTTCCGGAGGTTCTGGTGACATCACACACGCTGCTGGACGGTAAGATTCAGTGAACTGCGGCTGCCACAATTCATATAACTGATGCAGAAGGTCACGACTGGAAAGTTTCAAACTGCGACTGTTCCGTTTTTCAAAATGTCGGGTCATATTTCATTTACAATATTTCACTTTAATTTGTACATTTAGAATTTTCCAGCAATTTTTTCCATTATCAGCAACCAGTGTCTAAAATATGGTAATGTGTCTCGTTGCACTCGAGGTTTTGTTTGCCTCTTTTACTGTTGAAGTTATAATGGAAGTTTTACACTTAAATTCAAACAATTTTCGCTGGATGAAGCAATCCGTAGGTAATAAATAATATATGAATACTTTTTCTTCTAATGGAATGAAACATATACTAGACAATAAGTTTTCACATTTGTCTTGGCAAATTGATCCGAGCTTCAGTTCAGACTTATTGATTCCTCTACGGAGTAATATGTTTAAAGTTTACATTGCTTACAGTTGCTGTTTCCGGTACCTTATTTCCGATGATCCAATTTAATAAATTGATCAAAATATCAATAAATAAGAACAACGATTTTATTATTGTGAACATTAAATTGGCAAACAAATTATAAGTTCGACATACGTTGTTGTGTTTCGTAAAAATGATATTTGTTTTAAAATTCACATTCCTCCTTGTGTCCACAAACAGTTCTACACAGATCGAAGTCGGAACTTCAATATTAAATATCAAATATCGCTTTCTACAGTGCTTCAGGCTTTAGTTATCAAAATCATCTATTCTTTCTGCTTAGGTGCATCTTTTAAATACGTAACATTCGTACCAAGTAATCGCAATATGCATTATAGATATTTATAAACGAATATCAAATTAAACAGAGTTTCACAGCTATAATTCTTCTTTTAACACAGCAGTTAACTATGTCGTTTTAGTTAAAAGCATAGGAAAATCGAAATTTAATAAGAGATTGTATGCATTACACCGCGTCTTTAAATACCATGACTAGTTTTTGTATTGGCTACTGTGTTGATTGCTGTGCCGTGTGTATGTTGTCAATGAGGTATTAAGAAATGAAAAAGACATTTGAAACGAACTATTCTTTGTTGAAGAAATATATGCATACTTGTACTATTATTATGTATATATTCATTAAGCCATTGTCAAAACATGGCCACATAGAGTAATAAGATAATAAAAAACGTTGTTTATAATCAACTTTATATCTGTATTTAGTATTAGCAAACAAAATAAACCCGAAATACATTTTTAATACTTACTATGTATATTTATATTGAGAATAAACCATAATACCTTTTCGTTAAAAACAAGAAAGAATTTTTTCAGGGAAAAAATTTTGTTCTTCAGTTATCACGTCGTAATAGATAACACATACAAGTTTCGTTTTGATATTTTATGATCAGAAACAAATGTCAGATAAAAAACAGTTTCTACTGACACAAGCAACAAGAGAAAATTCAATAAACAGCTGTTGTGATCCAACATACCTAATTTTTGTGGGAAAATATGTTAACGTTACGATATTTAATAACAGCATTTTCATCAGAGTTTAATGGCTCAAATCTGACAGTCAAATCAACTCTAGTATATGTAGTTCTCCACAACCAAAATAGTCATGTATTCTCTACTGCTTAATCAAGGCATATAACATTTCAACTTATCTAAACAGTTTTTCGGTAGATATCAAGACTTGATATAAAAACTTAAAAACTAGAATGAACACTGTTTTTCTTTCGTGTTTAGTATGAACGATGTTTTCTTTAGTTTACCAAACTTTGACTGTATGAATATTGTTGTTTTTTCGTTTACCCGACTTTGACCGAATGAACATCCCTGCTCTTTGGTTTACCCGATTTTGACAGGATGAACACCACTGTTCTTTCGTTTACCGGATTTTGACAAAGTTAAGGACTGCAATTACTGCGTTCTTTATGAAGATCAGGAGCATGAATTTTGTTATGAAGATGTTATCCTACGTAGGGTTGATTTGACTGTCAGGTTTAGTGACATAAAATTCTCATTACTTAAATTCTGTCATACCGTCTCCAAGTTTTACTATGAATGTCGGAAAAAATCACAACAGACTTACACTGAGATGTTATGTCGAAAATGCAACTGTCTCGTTATCGTAAAGTACAGAGATGACCAATCAGATTATAAAGGCATCACATCGAAACTGTTGAAGAAGTTACTATCCTATAATACACTCACGATTTGTCGCTAATGCTCACAGGTACCTCAATAAAAAAATCACCCAGACTAAATTTCTAAATATCAAGAAAAAATTGCTGAAGAGGATGAGTAAAATTAGATGCTATAAGAATGTACAGATTTATTGATATAAGCAAGATGATATTCAGCTTAGATTGGAACTTATAATTATTTCCACTTACGTTTTAACATGATAGGTACGACTGTTTTTTGAATATATCGGGAATGACAACATATATTATAATAAGTCACTCTTCAGAATGTGCTTATTTCATCTGATTTTTGGAAAGCAATACCTACAAAGGAATATTTCAAAGTTACTGTTACTTCTTACCTGATCATGTTGCTGTTTAATAATGGATATGACTTTTATGTGTTGTTGTTCCTGAAACTTCTTATGAAGTGTTTCTTAATTCACTTGAATTCTAATTCGTCTCAGAATTTCTGCAATGGTTTTATAGAATGTCCAATTTCTGAAAAACATCC
The DNA here is from genome assembly GCA_028566495.1 of Lithophaga antillarum. Classification (NCBI taxonomy): domain Eukaryota; kingdom Metazoa; phylum Mollusca; class Bivalvia; order Mytilida; family Mytilidae; genus Lithophaga; species Lithophaga antillarum. The sequence continues at coordinate 3,550,832 of JAOXYI010000032.1, forward strand.
GGAAAAAAGTAGCATTTCATTGTATCGTGGGATTTTATCAGAATGTAACATAAATCAACATGCTTCCTCCTACGTCAGTATTTGTTATAAACTAATGATATATAATGCTCCAGTGTGAATATTAAGACTGAAAAAGTGTCTTTTAAAGACCATCAAGACTAACTTTAAAGCAGGTAATGAAATATCGTTTTGAATTTGAAAACAATAAGTATTTGTGTTACCTCTTGTCAAGTCAGAAATAGGTATCAATTATTTACTAAAAACTTTTGTTGCACATTTAAAGTCTTTTGTCGTCACATCATAACTCTTTACACAGATCCTTATATGTTTTTACAACCGTTATAAAATACATGCAAACGACAAACGATGACAGTCTATGGTCTATTTGTTTATTTTGTCTTTTGTTGGTACTTACATTGTATACAGCAACGTTACCGGGTACCATTTATTTCACAAGTTTCTATACACTTTTTAAGTTGTTAAATTCCTATGACGGTTATCTCTTAGGTGTACAGTATATTACATAGTCGTTACATGAAAAGGATAAACTACAATATATGTTGGTAATTATACCTACCTGCACAATACCTGTAAGGTGTTATAATTACATTTCTAAGTGAAATTAAGTCTCAGTGTTTGACTTTCTTTCAAATTTCACATTTAAAAATTTCAATTCCCATCGCTGATAGATAACGATACAACTTATTTTGAAAATGGGTCTTTATATCTTAAGGTAGAAAAATCGAAAACTCATCATTCATTCAATATTGAATTTTCAAGTTGAGATCAATACGCCTTTCAAACTGTGATGACTTTAATTTTTCAATCATTTTCGGTAATTGAATTGATTGTGTTTATCGAAGTTTTGGATAAATAATTGAAGATTTTCGTGGGATATTTTAATAGATACTCCCTGGTAGCTAATATATGCTTTTAAAAAGTTAATACTTGTTTACAATATATTTTAGAGGAAAAAGAATATACTTCACTAAATCGTCACGTTCAAGTCATCAAGATGTAATTATTGCTATGATTATAAATGGTAAAACTGAAAGACTACCCTCGAAATTCACATATTACCAACCAGATCGTGGGTTTCCACTGACTGATTTTTCTAATGATAAAAAGAATATGTAAAGATAGCAAATTTTATTGAAAGCAAAGTTTAGCTATGTCTTCATTAAGATTTTAAATAGGGGGCATGTTAATACCTGCATACAGCTTGTCTAATGACAAAAAATAACAAGGAACTCGTAACTACTGAGCTCGGAACCCAAATGAACAAATTTTATTTCCTTACTAACGTCCGTGTTTTCGATGAATGGATTTGAATACATTTTAAATTGCAAGAATATAAAATTTAGGGCATCCCTGGTTACACAAAATCTCGATTTAGATAGCCCACTGAGTGAGTAGAATCGAAGAAGAAAAAAATGACAGACTAACTTAATTATGGGCATATGAGAGGCAGAAATGACAGATTGACTTAATCATCGTCACATATACAAATGATCCACTAGCAATGTGGATACCCTTCCAAACACTTCTGTGTTTGACCAGAAAAATCTTAACGAAAAGACGTCTTTGAAAAAACAGGCCCATTATCTATGAAAAAATCCGTTAAATAGGCATATAAATATTTTTATAGATCACAAGCTAAAAGTGTTTCATCCGATTTCGCAAATGTATAATTTCAGTGTTGAAAATTATATCATAAAGTTTGAATTTAGTGCGATATATCCGATTTTTAGTGAGAAGTTGTCATGACATAATGCAGTTTCATTGGACTTTTGAGTGTGTACTTATGTTTTTGTACATTTACAAGCAGTGTTTTTAACAGTAATCTTAGCAAGTTAAGTGGCAGTACATTGTATGTATTGACCACCATTACAAGGGATACTCCCTCGTTATTGATTTTTTTCGTAGATATCATAATCTGAAATCAGTCATATAAAAGTTTCATACTAAACTCTATATAATTCACATAGGTAAAAATTATCTGAGGATTTAACAGTTAATTCCAACCTCAAAATCTGTAGCTGTTAGAAGTTATTTCGAAATCCCGAATTTTTCACCTGAAAAACTATCCAACCAAAAATGAAAATATTAATCCCTTTTTGGATCCCCAACGTTATGTGAAGTCCTTTTGTGGGTCCTTCCTGAAAATGGGCAGGGGTTCCCTTCTACAAGCCTTACACGGGTGGTCTGGAAGGAATTCATGACGAAATGTTAAAAAAAAAAAATTTATTATTAGAATTTATTTTAAGTAGCAATATTCTGCATCACCAGTGTATGGAGTATATATTTCGCAATTGATCCGCTATTCCAGAGCATTTGTCTGGTACTGTGATTTCTTAGATAGAGGATTGTCGTCATCGCAAAAGTTACTTAGTCAGAGTTACTTGAAGCCAAACTACCATCTTACCAAATATAGAAAATACTCGACGATAATGCGACTGTAAATATCTAACATTCTGATGAAGAAATATGATTCCATCACTATTTTCTCGTTGTATTAATTAACTTTAGTCAGATTTCGCCAAAATGACGGTTTTCATTCAATCGACTGGTCACTTGTTGTGTAGCCATGTGTACTCTTTTTTTTAGAATAAATCAACAGCGTGTTTTCTTATTACTGTGTTAAAGGTCATACAACGGACTTTAATGGAAGTAAACAGTTTCATTTCTATGTTATTAATCTTATAATGGTGTATATGATTATTTAAAATAATATTAAATATATTCTAAATAATCATACCCACCATTATTAGATTGATAACTTATAATGTTTGCTTCTCGCAAAATTATAGCACTGCATCGGCTTTGGGAAAGGGATCTAATGAAGAGTGCCACTTATGAAACAAGAGACGCTTTCAAAACCAAAGCATCCGTGTTTATTGCAGGGACTTTATGTTTTGTTTAAAATATTTTCCTTTATTCTTAATGTTTTAAATTGAATGTATTCCGCTCACTTCAATTCTTTTGTTGCGCATTGGTGTTGTCATTTCGTTAAGTATCTTCAGTCGTGTCCTAAAGGACTGCACGAAAAACATGACTTGTGACATGCCCAGAGGTCGTTACGCTGGAGTACTCAGTCTGCTAGTTCCATTGGCTTTTGTTTGCTTTCCTTTTGTGGTAGTGTTGTCTTTTCTTTCATGGACTGATTTTTGATTATCCCCGGTATCAAATTCTGATTTTATATAAGAAACCAGGCACGGATCCAGGATACTGAATAGAGAGGCACCCCATTGGAAATCTAGATAGCCTTGTAAAAACAATTTATGACATTTTCACATTTGCACGTACACTGGATATATTTTTGAACTCCAGGGAGAAAATAATGTCATATCATTAACTTTCCCAGCATGTAGTGCACTGTATTAACACAATTGTTCGCTTTGTATTTATTTGTCTAAGGTGATATTTTCCAACCAGCAAATGATGTTCTCTCATAATCTGTACTGTAGATATCACCTTTGATAAAAACGGCGCTTTGGTGTGTTCGAAGGAAGCATGTGTCACCTTGATTACGAGAAACAAGGACAGTGCTTGCCGCATTTCCATCGAAATTATAAATACTGTTGAAACCTGCAGACACACCAACTGGTACACTGTTCACAATAAATTCGACTGGAATGAGTGAATGGTGATCAGTCACAATCGAGTATACAAATGCATATACACCAGAAACTGGAGCAACGAAATCACCTGCGTATTCGTTATATCTATCTCCGATATTTGTGATAATGTGATCAAATATTAGCGTGTGATGATTTCCGGGATTGTTTCATATTTGATGTCGCAGAATTTTGGAAATTTTGAATCTTAGTTTCGTACGATAAGTAAAATAATCCGCATGTTTCATTAAAATATGTCGATCGGTTGCTGAGATACAGGTTACCCAGAAAGTTAGCATTAGGGGATGACGTCCACCCGCCAAACAGACTTCACCAATCCAATAACCGAATTTTCCCGTTGAAAAACTCAGTCAAATATTTTGAATAAATCATCTTTTTAAACCGTTTACGCACCTTCGCCGATTAATTTGCTGTCATTATTCTCTGCGTCCACAAATTGGGTATTTTGTTTATTATCCTTTCTCGCACTGTCACGATACGCACTCTCATCAAACCTTATTTTTCTCTGTAATTGAATTACCGATGATTTCAAGGCTGAATTGTTCTTGCTTTGAGTTTTAATCTCCTTGGTATTTTTTCCGTACAACTTTGTAATTTCGTAATCGTTTCACTTTACGCGACAGCTACTTTTTGCAAGTGTTCAATCTGCTTGGCTTGGCGTTCATCGAGGCTTTCCAGTCTTGAAATTCTATGGTCTTCTTCAACTGTACTACATTTTACGCAAAACAAAATAGAAAATAATATGCATATGAACAATGCAATCGAACCCATTTTGGCTTACAGACTTGCGTAAAGATCAAAGATCTACATGTACAACAAGATAACAGAGACAAAAATTTTCAGGTTGAGACCAATAAGTCTTTCAAACTGTGATAAGTTTAATTTTTCAATCATTTTCGGTAATTGAATCGATTGTGGTTATCAAAATTTTGTATAATTAAAAATTTTCATGGAATATCTTAATAGACACTCCCTGGTAGCTAATATCTGCTTTAAAAAATATTGCTTATTTACAATATATATATATTTTAGAGGAACATGAGTATACTTCACTAAATCGTCACGTTAAAGTTATCAAGATGTAAATATTGCTATGATTATAAATGGCAAAACTGAACGACTCCCCTCGAAATTTACATATTCCCAGCCAGATCGTGGATTTCCAATGACTGATTTTATTCTAATGATAAAAAAATACGTGAAGAAAGCAAATTTTATTGAAAGCCAAGCTAGCTATGTCTTCATTAAGATTTTAAATCCGGAGATGTTAATTCTTGCATAAAGCTTGACTAATGAGACACCAACACGAGAAACCCTATCTACTGAGCTTGGAAACCCCAAATGAACAGATTTTATTTCCTTAGTAACGTTCGTGATAAATGGATTTGCGTACATTTTGAATTGCAAGAATATAAAATTTAGGGGATCCCTGGTTACAAAGACTTCCTATTTAGTGAGCCTTCCCATTCGAAGTGAGTAAAATCAACAAAAAAAAAGATAGACTAACTTAACCATGACCATATGCGAGAAATTACAGATTAACTTAATCGTCGACATATGAGAGGAAGAAATGACAGATTAACTTAATCATCGACATATATACAAATTACCCACTTTGTATTTGGTACAGCAATATGGATACCCTTCCAAACACTTCTTAATTGTTTGACCGGAAAAAATCTTAACGAAAAGACGTTTTTGATCCATTATCTCTAGAAATAAGTCCATTAAATAAGCATCTAAATATTTTTTTGGATCACAAGCTAACAGTGTTTAATCCGATTTCGATGTATAAACGTATAATTTCAGTGTTGAAAATTATATCATAAAGTTGAATTTAATGCGATATATCGAATTGTAATGACATAATGCAGTTTCATTGGGTTTTTGAGTGTGTACTTATGTCTCTGTATATTTATAAGCAGTACTTTTAACACTAATCTTAGCAAGTTAAATGGCAGTACATTGTAATTATTGACGACCATTACAAGGGATATTCCCGAATTACTGATTTTTTCCCTAAATATCATAATCTGAAATCAGTCAAATAAAAATTTCGTACTAAACTGTATAAACTTCACATAAGTAAAACTTATTTGAATATTTACCAGTTATCTTTAAATTTCAACCTGAAAATCTGTAGCTGTTAGAAAATTATTTTCGAAATCCGATGTTTTTACCTAAACTATTTACAATCCAAAATGAAATTTTTTAACTCTCCTATTCACCAGACACACAAAACAAGGCAACAAAGGAAGTACAAACTTTAGCACTATAACAAAAGCGGTAGGATTAAACCATTTCTTTTGGATTCTTCCCTCCCCATATATATCTAGACTCCCAGAGGGGTAGAAGCACATCAATGAAGCACATTGAAAAACCTGCCCAAAAACATCAGCCCACAGACAGCATATGGGTTGTTTAATTAAACAGTTATTTGGCTGTTGAGTATTTTGAGCAAAGACCTCTGCCACATAATAGCACGACTTACTTTCTGAATAGGCCTGGGATGGTTGGTTTCTGGAAAAATTCCTGTCAAATATAAAAACCATTAAACTACTGTATGTTTTGTTTGTTTCTGTCTTCTGGTGTTTTCTGACTGGTTAACCTGATTTTCCTCATTAATGGACATTTTATAATGTGTAGAATACATGGATATGTTTAAAGTTTTGTGCTATGTATTGGCTAGTCAGTCTTCCAAAACGACAGGATGTTCCCTTTCATGCTAATTGTTGCACAACTGTTCAGCACTACCCAGATGTATCCATGATGGAGAATCATGGCTATGTTATTTTTTGTACCCAAGAAATTAACCTGGATGCAAAAATTAACCACATAGTCTATACAAATTAGCAGATGATTTTGTCCCTTCCACATTCATGCATGCAGCATAAAATACCATATTATAAATTTACTCCTCTAAAATGCTTACTCACAAAAGGAAATAATGTGATAAGAAAACTGCAAAACACTATAATATTTTTGAAGTCATCCCTCAAAAATAGCTGCCTATTTTTATACCCCAGAAAAAAAACAGCATCAGACAATAATGTATTACAAGAACATGAGTACACTCTTTACCACCTCCCAACCCTGGGGTTTGGATATTTCTGGTAAATCTACATATCACATTCTACTGACAGCTTTACAAGTAAAAAAAGAAAACATATATGATTTCATTACTGAATAAGACTACATGGAAATATTCTCAGAAAAAAAATGTTAACATTATTACAGCTGTTTTAAAATATAGCAAAAGTATACTTTAGAAAATTAAAGAAACTTTTTGTTGAAGTGGATCATGTCAACTTGAATTATTGCAAGGTAATATTTACATAATTCAAATTAAGCTAGTTTTCTACTAAATATATATTAGTAATCAGTTTAGTGAGGTAGATTCAGATGCAGGACAAACGTATGGATCACTGTAACCTGTCCTTGGTAGCTGAGTGGGATAGGTGGTTGGTAATACCTACCTGTACATATCACTGTAGTCTGTCCTTGGTGGTTGAGTGGGTTAGGTGGTTGGTAATACCTACCTGTTCTGATTATTATAGCCTGTCCTTGGTGGCTGAGTGGGCTAGGTGGTTGGTAACACCTACCTATACAGATCACTGTAGTATGTTCTTGGTGGCTTAGTGGGCTAGGTGATTGGTAGCACCTACTTGTACACCTACCTGCATAGATCACTGTAGCCTGTTCTTGGTGGCTGAGTGGGCTAGGTGGTTGGTAACATCTACCTGTTCGGATCACTGTAGTCTTTCCTTGGTGGCTGAGTGGCTAGGTCTTTAGTAACACCTACCTGTACAGATCACTGTAGTCTGTCCTTGGTAGCTGAGTGGCTAGGTGTTTAGCAACACCTACAAGTACATATCACTGTAGTCTGTTCTTGGTGGCTGAGTGGGCTAAGTGGTTGGTCACACCTACCTGTACAGATCACTGTAGTCTGTCCTTGGTGGCTGAGTGGGATAGGTGGTTGGTCACAACTACCTCTATGGATCACTGTAGACTGTCCTTGGTGGCTGAGTGGGATATGTGGTTCGTAACACCTACCTTTACAGATCACTGTAGTCTGTCCTTGGTGGTTGAGTGGGATACGTGGTTGGTAACACATACCTGTATAGATTACTTTAGCCTGTTCTTGGTCGCTGAGTGGGCTAGGTGGTTAGTAACACCTACCTGTTCTGATCACTGTAACCTGTCCTTGGTGGTTGAGTGGGCTAGGTGGTTGGTCACACCTACCTGTACAGATCACTGTAGTCTGTCCTTGGTGGCTGAGTGGGTTAGGCGATTCGTAGCACCTATTTGTACACCTACTTGTATAGATCACTGTAGTCTGTCCTTGGTGGCTGAGTGGGCTAGGTGATTGGTAGCACCTACTTGTACACCTACCTGTATAGATCACTGTAGCCTGTTCTTGGTGGCTGAGTGGGCTAGATGGTTGGTAACACCTACCTGTTCAGATCACTGTAGTCTGTCCTTGGTGGCTGACTGGGTTAGGTGGTTGGTAACACCTACCTGTACAGATCATTGTAGTCTGTCCTTGGTGGCTGAGTGGGCTAGGTGGTTGGCAACACCTACCTGTTCAGATCACTGTAGTATGTCCTTGGTGGTTGAGTGGGATAGATGGTTGGTAACACCTACTTGTACAGATCACTGGAGACTGTCCTTGGTGGTTGAGTGGGCTAGGTGGTTGGTAACACCTACCTGTATGGATCACTGTGGCCTGTCCTTGGTGGCTGAGTGGGCTAGGTGATTGGTCACATCTACCTGTACAGATCACTGTAGCCTGTTCATAGTGGCTGAGTGGGCTAGGTGGTTGGTAACACCTACCTGTTCAGACCACTGTAGTCTGTCCTTGGTGGTTGAGTGGGATAGATGGTTGGTAACACCTACCTGTATGGATCACTGTGGCCTGTCCTTAGTGGCTGAGTGGGCTAGATGGTTGGTAACACCTACCTGTACAGATCACTGTAGCCTGTCCTTGGTGGTTGAGTGGGATAGGTGGTTGGAAATACCTACCTGTACAGATCACTGTCGTCTGTCCTTGGTGGTTGGTAACACCTACCTGTAAAGATCACTGTAGCCTGTCCTTTGTGGTACGGTGTGATAAGTGGTTGGTTACAACTACCTGTACAGATCACTGTAGCCTGTCCTAGGTGTCTGAGTGGGCTACGAGGTTGGTAGCACCTACCTGTACAGATCACTGTAGCTTGTCCTTGGTGACGGATTGGAATAGGTGGTTGGTCATACCTACCTGTACAGATCACTGTAGCCTGTTCTTGGTGGCTGAGTGGGATAGGTGGTTGGTAACACCTACCTGTTCAGATCACTGTAGTCTGTCCTTGGTGGCTGACTGGGCTAGGTGGTTGGTAACACCTCCCTGTACAGATCATTGTAGTCTGTCCTTGGTGGCTGAGTTGGCTAGGTGATTGGTAGCACCTACTTGTACAACTACCTGTATAGATCACTGTAGCCTGTTCTTGGTAGCACCTACTTATACACCTACCTGTATAGATCACTGTAGCCTGTTCATGGTGGCTGAGTGGGTTAGGTGGTTGGTAATACCTACCTGTTCGGATCACTGTAGTCTTTCCTTGGTGGCTGAGTGGCTAGGTGTTTAGTAACACCTACCTGTACAGATCGCCGTAGTCTGTTCTTGGTGGCTGAGTGGGATATGTGGTTGGTCACAACTACCTCTATGGATCACTGTAACCTGTCCTTGGTGGCTGAGTGGGATAGGTGGTTCGTAACACCTACCTTTACAGATCACTGTAGTCTGTCCTTGGTGGTTGAGTGGGATACGTCGTTGGTAACACCTACCTGTATGGATCACTGTAGCCTGTCCTTGGTGATTGAGTGGGCTAGGTGGTTGGTAACACCTACCTGTACAGGTCACTGTAGTCTGTCCTGGGTGGCCGAGTGGGATAGGTGGTTGGTAACACCTATTGTACAGATCATTGTAGCCTTCCTTGGTGGCTGAGTGGGCTAGGTGGTTTGTAACACCTACCTGTACAGATCACTAGCCTGCCCTTGGTGGCTGAGTGGGCTAGGTGGTTGGTCACACCTACCTGTACAGATCACAGTAGCCTGTCACTGGTGGCTGAGTGGGATAGGTGGTTGGTAATACTTACCTGTACAGACCACTCTGGCCTGTCCTTGGTCGCTGAGTGGGTTAGGTCATTGGTCACACCTACATGTACAGATCACTGTCGCCTGTCATTTGTTGCTGAGTGGGATAAATGGTCGGTAACACCTACCTGTACAGATCACTGTAGCCTGTCCTTGGTGGCTGAGTGGTCTAGGTGGTTGGTAATACTTACCTGTAAAGATCACTGTACCCTGTCCTTGGTGGCTGAGTGGGATAGTTGGTTGGTAACTACTACCTGTATAGATCACTGTAGCCTGTCCTTGGTTGTGGAGTGGGCTAGGTGGTTGGTATACCTACCTGTACAGATCACTGTAGCTATTACCTCTAAGGCATGAATTATGCTGACTTTTTGGTGATGGCAAAAGAAAGGTGTTTTCGACTTGATATAAGGTAATAAGTTCATCAATGACATGCTGAAGGTTAATGGTTATTTCTGTGTACTCTGCCTTCCTCCACCAATAAACTGGTTGCCACAACAGCTGCAAAAAATTGCTGAAAGCAGCATTAAGCCCTTTGCAATCAATCTTCTGACAATCTTATTTATATTGCATATCCCTGCATTTTTCACTAAAATCATTAGAAAATGACACCCCCCTCTTTTCATAAATTGATTCACTAGAATTATAATGTTTCTAAACTCTCAATAATAAAATTCTATTTTATCTATTTTAAACTTAACCATAATCAACCGCTAACAGTTAAAGAACTGATACATACCTCCATTAGTAAGACACAGTGACTGTATAATTGGTATTCTATCTCTGTTTTCCTTGTTATTATATCTGAAATATGTGTCAAATATAATTATCAATGGTGAAAAACTCTCTATATAATCGCAGATGATTCTTAGATTAACATCAAACAGACATTTATTAGAGTGTATATTTTTGGACAGTTAGTGGTAGTTGAATATACTGATAGTAATACTTATTTGATGAAACCTGAACTGAAGTGCAAACAGTTAAAAAGCTGGGGCTTTGGCATTTTGTACTGACATATAAAAATAACCCTGCATATACAAGTGATTAATGACATCAAGAACAAGTGTTCTTAATAATATTTTGCAACTACAGTTTAAAAATATCATATACATGGATGTATATTTTAAACATTGTATAAAGCATAGCCATTTAAAAATTATTCTTGTATTTATTTTCCTTTTCCTTTCAAGGCTTTACCTTACCTTGCAAGAAATTCTAACGCCACCGTATCTCCATAGTCATGTGATAACAGATGTACTTTAGTGGCATCTAACTTCCTTAAAACAGCTTCCCCTATGTCTACCTGTTCCATGATGGAGTAGGTATGGTCATTCTTAAATTGAAATATATAATGATAAAGTACATTTTACATTGACATCAGATTTATTTACACATAAAGCCACATAACATAGACTATTCCAGTAATGAGAAACAGACCCTGTCTTATGGAAGAAATAGTCACAATATCTATCTAAGGAGTATCAGTTTGAATAATGCAAAATACTGATTCAACCAATTTTACTATCCAAAACAAATACTTGTGGGTACAATGTCATAGATCTATATTTTCTAAATTTTTCCAATTAATAGTTTATTCCTTATCAACTTATTACTGCAGACAATCTTGGAATTGTCATAAGGTAATGAATTTCTTGCTCTTTGTTAAAGGCTTCTGCAACTTACAAGATATGAAGAACAGCAATCAAAGCTCTATTCCTATACATTCGAACCTTGGTATCTCAAACTTGAATGGCTTGAGCAATAGACTGTTCTTCCCAGATATTTTGTTAAAGCATCCTGGTAAAATAAATATTTGCCATAGCATCCTACTTCTGAAAATTATAGCATCAGGGTAAAGAAGTTTTTCTAATGAAATCTGAAGAGCAATTCTGCCTAAGAATCAGGCAGGGAAATAGTATAGGGTGATACATGAGTTGTTCCAAAATCAATTCAAAGCAGTATAAACTTGTAGAAATTTGCAAAATATTACTTCAGGCTTAAAAATTTTGCTTGTACATCATTCGTTGCCATAGCAACAGTATTTGAACTTTTTACCCTGAAGAAGCCCGAAAATGGACTAATATCAGTCCACATTTGACATATTTTTGTTCCAGTTCCTACAGTTTTTTTTTAAAAAATCCAATACAATGTTCCATCATAATTTTTGCAAATCAAGTATTTAGTCTCTCTTTTGCTAGACTCAGTTTTTGAAAATTGAGAAATATTTTTTTGTTTCCAGGGCAACAAAATCTTGTCCTTAGCAACTACTGAGAAAGTCTCTAAAGGAGTAGGTACGGTAAATGCC
>JAOXYI010000032.1:3678225-3688819 GCA_028566495.1 Lithophaga antillarum
TTACATAGGTGTAAAATGAAAATTATTATTAGAAAAAATATAGGGTGGCGCTTAACTTTTGTCGGACTGTATATATTTGAATTAAATATAATTTTTGTGCGAGTATAATTTACGTATGTATTTTTTTCTTTGCTCATTAAGTTGACGTTAAGTATATATTATGACTTGGTGTCCAGTGACTTCTAAATGGAGAATGATACGACATAGGTTACATTTACGTATTTTGTAATCAGTATCGTAGGAATAACATTACCCGACCATCTTTCATTTTTATACAGTCGCAAGAACTTTGCGGGTGTATTATCGTATGGGTCTATGATTGTCGTCGTGTGAACAACTGATTTCCAAAGACCAGTTCCTAAAGGGTTCATTGATGCAAAATACATATCAAGTTCAATAATGGAGTTTCGGGTTATACCGTTTTCGAAAAAGGGTCAAAGATTGTTACGGCTTAAATTATATCACATTTTGGCACAAATTATCTGTACTAATGCTTTTCCGGAATAAAAGAATACATGTCTATTTTTTTCACCCCTTTTATTATTACGCAACTTGTTTTCAGTGCTTTTTTCACAGTTTCAATTTCTACACTAGTTATTTTTCAATGTTTTAGGTGTTTTGACAATTCCAATTACAAATTATTTTTCAATAAGCAAACTAAATATATCTCTTTCTTGTTGCCCTGATTGATTACTGACTAAACCGTAGTAATTTACGTTGTACTAGATATTTCTACAATTCTTGTCAAATTATTAATCAGGATTCAGTAATAAATCAAGGCGAAGTGTTACTCAACAGGCGCTAACATTTTAATGCAAGCTTTAAACGGACAAAATGACAAACTGAGTAATTCAAGAATAAAAAAATACACATATGAATTATTGAATATTTATATTTATTACTGTTTTTGTTTTTATTCATCACTGCCTCTTCCCTTTTAAAGTGTAAGAAAAATCTTTTCATATTTAGGAAACTAAAGATATCGAAACCATCAAATTAAGAGCAGAGCTGTAAGATTAAATTATCATATATGTCATCAATATCGTGACAATTTTATACAAAATCCTTTGATATATCCAAATCTTATCGATTATGATGAATTGTTTATAAATTAAAATGATGGCTGATTTTTCTTGCGTGATGTGTCACAATCTTTGGGCTTCATTTCCGATCTAGGCACACTTCGAGCTGATTTACACATTCATACTGTCCAAATGTGCGTGCTGCCATTTTGTAGTGCCAATTTAAAACAGAAATGAAGTTATAGATTTCCGTGTAGGAAATGGTATAATCTGCAGTTAATGTGATACAATCTTAGACAACTTCCGCTGAAAGTCGTTGGTTTTTATTTAAGTACAATCTTTAGCTGCCTGACATTTGTTCATTTGAATTGTGGGTATTAATACTTAATCAGGATGATGAATATTTAATTTAGTTTAAAAGAAATCTAAAAAAGCTGCCAGCACGTTACATCTTACATTAGCAGTTTATTGGGTGTATTTATGTAAACTGTATTTTCGTATGTCGTGTAGAAACAGTTTTCATATTTAAATTGTTCGTAGACGTGATTTAAAAGAAAAAGAAGGAAATACTGAATTTAAATTTCAGTACATACATGTAATGTGTGAAAAAACTGTATCATCACTAAACTGAAAATCAACAAATGATCGAGACTTGATATAGGCATTACATAATGTGTAGATATGGCATATATTAATGATTTTCTTTTATAATTAATATCTTTATTGCTCGTTTATATACATAAATATATCAGTCGATCTTACATATATAGTGTTGAATTATGAATTCGAAAGCGATCGAAGACCCTGCAAATTAATTAAAAAACTGTCTTGACATGTAGCAATTGTATAACAAAATGAGATAAATGTAATTGCTATGCAAGGTGTCGAACAAATGAATTAATGACTGTCAGATTGTTACTGATACCAATGGTGAAAAAGAAAACATAAATCTTTAAAATGATTTGAAACTTCCTGTTTATCTTTTTGTGTTTGTATTAGTGTTGTTGTATGTGTGTTGCTGTTGTCATGTTACTTCCAGACTGTAATCTTTTGAACATTTCTTGGTTTACTGTCTTTCTAGCAACAAACCGAAAAAAGTCTTTCTAACAAATTAAATTTAGACGTGTCATAATAAATACGATATTATTGCTTCATACTATATAGTGTGGACACACTAACCAGTTGTCCAATTAAGCGTAAGCCTAACAGTATGGCTAGTTTGATCTTTTTCTAGAACCCTAAGTGATAAAGTTTATCAGTTACTTGCCGTAATGTTTTCTCTGGGCAATCTTGTTTCGTCCAGCAATAAAACTGATCGCTACTACTAAAGCTGAAAAAATGCTGAAGGTGGTATTAAACCCATTCAAACAAACACAAAAAGAGGTTTGACTTTACTTCCCTCTCAGTAATTCAAATAAATGATAAATGCTGCTTATTATAAGCTTGAATTTTCGTTTTAGCCATTACCTCTTTGACTTGTAAACTACTAAATACATGTAGTATCGTCAATAAGATAAGTTATTAAAAAAGTTTCATATTGTAGCCAAAAGTTTTAAAATGGTTAAATTAAGTCAGTAATGTCGGGCAAACCACTCCTGTGTAAGTTCTTAATTTTTGTTCAATGTTTTTTTTTAATAGTTCCAAAAAATTTCCCGATTTTTAGTTGGAATAAGGTCTAGTATAGACTGACTCTTGTTTGAAAAAGGCGTCTTCGAGGAATGATAATAAGAAATGTAGGTTAGTCCGATAAAGTTCCGATAAATTTTTTGAAGTTTATTTCCCACTTTTTTTAGCAGTCTTCTAAGAATATAAAAATGTATTCTTCCAATAATGAAATAAAATATTTGGTTCTTTATAATTATGGTAGGATTCCGTGCACTTTCAGACACAGAACTGACAATTTGTTTCACACAACGAAATCTTCGAAATAATCTGTTGTCACATTCGTTCCGTCTAGTATATTTTTCTGAAAGTCAAATTTAAAAAAATCGTGATTGATCATTTGTACATGTAACAACATGCATATACACGTATAAACATATTTTTAGGAATTTGTCAAAGGAAAATTAACTTATCGTACAACAACGATAAAACATTGGGTTTTTTTTGCCAAGTAGATCTACAAAATTTACAAGCTTCAAATCGGTATTTTGATATGACATAGTTTCTTCTTCGCATTTAATGGTTTTCTGATTGCCGTTCTTTGTATCTCTCTACTGTGTATCTTTCTAAGTATTTACTTTTGAGGTCTTAGTGGTTTTAATGATTTGTTTACTGGGGTTCACTTTGTATTTCGTCATATTTAGATTCTGATTTGTTTTGCTTTATTTCCATCCTGATATCTCAACTGTTGCCATTGTATTTTGGATCCTGCACGAAGTTAAATATATGACTGTATATGATTAGGTTATCTGCACGTCACAATTTTGTCAACTTTAGTTTCTGAAGATATTAACGCATGAAAACGTTTGTTGAGTGATTATAAAGTTCTGCTTTTCAGATATTAGTCTTTCTTTGTATTATTCTTCTTTGTTTCTTGTTTTTGTATTTTTGTTCTCGGAGTGGCGGTTTATTTCGCAGTATATAGACAATTTTTTTTTGCTTTTGAATTGTAATGTTCTATAGTAATAACCGAAATATATCGATAAAGGTTCATTCAGCATCGGTCTGACATAGCTATCGGTGAAACCAAAAAGATCACTTACCTATGTTGTGACACGTTCTAGATTCAGCTGTTAGATCCATCTAATTATACCGCAGAAATACATTTTTACAACAGATATTCGGCCGGATAATGACTCGAATTAAGAAGTAAGACTGATCATTGTAAACACCTGAATCAAAGAAACTACTGAAGTTTACATATATCTAAAACTCTGCCATCAGCTGTGATTAAAACATTACTGCTTTTCCTTTCAGTGGACGAATCAAGGCACTTACCGACTGCCAGCCGACACATTTCTCAAGAAATTTATCGACTTTCACATGATGCTCGACATATATCTTCTGACGACACATCGCAAGATGACAGAAACACTCAACGAGTTGATCGGTATGAAGGAGACGACGACAGGCATTCTCCACCAATAATATCTATTACCAGTTCTCCATCTCATCCGATGACTGTAACGTCATCACATCTGAACATGGATCATGATGCATTATCAGGAAGCTCGTGCGGACCAATTAAACGGAATTCTCCCGGTTTAATATGTGTCGTATGCGGCGACACATCCAGTGGAAAACATTACGGCATCTTGGCTTGTAACGGCTGCAGCGGTTTCTTCAAAAGAAGTGTAAGAAGGAAGCTTATCTACAGGTAACTAAGATATTATTTAAGGTACATGTTCACAGAACTGAATAAGTATTACCAAGTTATTTTGGTATGCAACCAGCCATGGTGATTGAAGGAAATTACAACACAGAAATTGTAGTTATGTTATTCCGTTCCTGTGTATGTCACAAAATTTCATTGACCAGGCGAATGTTTAAAACTGAATGATCTTTTCTGAAAAAAAAAGTACACTGATACAGCACTAGACATCGTCAGAACTATAGCTGCTGCTTGACACTATTGATTCAATTTATGAACATAAATGCACTTCATATTTGACATTAATAACTATATCTCTATAATGCGACTTTGTTTTATATGGTATATGTTATACATATAATGTATTAACAATAATTGATTAATAATATTAACAGGTGTCAAGCAGGATCAGGACTGTGCATTGTTGACAAAGCCCACAGAAACCAGTGTCAGGCTTGTCGTCTAAAGAAATGTATCCAAATGGGAATGAACAAGGATGGTAAGTAATTTTATGTTACATTTTGTATAAGAAAGATACAATATAGCAACAAAAAAGCTATCTTTGGAGTTCTTTGTTTCAAACTTTTATTTATACATCGGCCAGTAATTGATGTACATGTATTTATTGTTTTTCACTGTTTTCAATAACAAAGAAATTCAAGTATTAGCTGGAATGAATGTTTTGTTGCACCTTGACAGTGTAAGAAAAGATCAATGTACTTTTTGATCGTCTATATTCAACACGTAGTATATTTTTAATTTGTCATTTGGCAATCTTCAAATTAATTTCTTAATAACAGTTTTATAGCTAAAATAATGTATAGTTTTAATTTTTTTTCTCGTTCCAGCTGTTCAGAATGAGCGGCAACCCAGAAACACGGCCCAGGTGCGACACGACCAATTAATAAGTGAACTAGATGGTCCTTTCCCCCATAATACCGCCACAGTGTCAGCAACTCATCCAGCATTTAGTCCAGGTCTCAACAGTAGATTTATTTCGGGACTTATTACGCCTGATACAAGTACAAAACTGGAAAATGATGAAAGAGGTATTCATTTTGTATAATACCAAAAGTGTTGTTTTATTACTTTAAAATCTTCCATGTTTGTTTTTGAAACACCGAGTTATTGTCATCTCTTGTTTTCATTACACAAGACAGGAAGCCAACATGTACATTGGTACCATTCTGTATGAAGAATTAAACTGTTTCTAAAAACATAAGACAATACAGAATAAACTAAAAATAGAAACGACAATAAGATACAAAAGACTGAGTGAAATTATTGGACTTTGACATTGGATTGACATATATTTCTTAAATTAAGCCAATATTTTTTTCCGTAGAAAATTTGGATTTCGGTCAGCATGAAGTACACGAACTCCATGATATTACTCTTACCAGCTCTCAGTATGAACATTCCCATTTTCGCTTTATATGTCTACACATCGTAGTTGTTCCGATATTCTAGTGTATATTCTTATTGTCGACGTTTTCTAGGCAGGATATTGCAGTTATCGGTGTGAATTACTCCAACAACGTTACCAGAAACTCGAACTTAAATTATTGTTATACTGGTTTTGATAACTGGAGCTGCATCACGCTTGGAATTGTGCATGACCCTTTTGAAGCACCTGGTATCGTTCCTAGATTTAAGTGAACCTGAATGTGTCCTTATTTGAATTTGTATTGTTTTAGTTTACCTAGTTTGTGTATCGGTATCAGTGGCTTGTTATGTACGAACTTTCACTGAATATCCCTCTTGGTATTTACATTTGTTTTATCTGTTTAGTTTTCTTAGTCAAGTAAGACATATCAAATAATAAGTCACTGAAATTCCTTTAGAAAGGAGATTAGAAAGATAAAGTGAATGAAGTGCACTAATGAAAGTATTGAAATATCTTTAAAGATCATATGGAGTGTTTTTTTTCAACAAAGCTTTACTTCGGTATGTTTTTAAAATGCTGTGTATATTAAGCCAAAAACGGTGATTTTTAGTCCAAAAAAAATACTCAAATATGTCTTAATTGGCAAAATTAAATCAGAATACGAAATAACTATTCTCTGATTACCTCCCCTTTGCAATGCTTTTCATTTCAATTATCATGCCGTCATAGGTGCCCCTAAAAGTTCGGAATTTCAATAATTTTTTTAATAAGCTGTGTCTTACAGTGAATGAAGGTCTTAAACCAAGCAACATGGAGGGGTCTGCAATTGCTTCAACTAAAATTGTATATACAATGTTCACCAGCGTGAATGAGGCTTAAAATTTTCTGTTCATTTTCGCGAAAAGACAACGTAAAAATTGGTACGGATTACTGTTCTTCCCTTTGTTATATCATGACGTCATATGTGCCCTTCAGCGCTTAGAAAGGGACGTAAGTCATACCAACTTTCATCTTCTTTCAGCGCGCGAAAATTTTGAAGTCGTAAATAACGATAACACGTTATAATAAACTGAAAATGCTTTGTATTTCTTAAATTAGTATGTTTTAAGCCACGCAAAGAAATGCTGGTGTTGGTATGTCAGGAAATCGCTGCATATGATCTTTAAGAAGTAGACATTTACTATGACCAAGAAATCGTCATTTGCTTCTAGGTGATTACTGCAAGACAGTTTACGAAATTTTTGTAAACTGAAATGGTTGCAATCAACATTTTACATTGTCGTTTCCAGGTATGCCAATGAAAATGACAAATGAAATATATAAAAGAACAAGAAAACATATAATTTTTATCTGTTCAGATAACCAGGTATGCTTATAAAAACAGAAAAATGAAAATTATATAACTACGGAAGCATGGAGGGGACATGTGCAAATTTTTTTTTGTCTCGATATCCACATTTTATATTCCTATAAAGCAGACTTCCTGCAAGGACTATTGAAGAACAATCCGAAGCAAATAGCTCAATATTTTGACAATCCTAGATTAAGAGATTATCTTCACTTAATCAACCCTAGCGAACTTGAAATTACCAGATACTTCTGACTCCATTAAATCCGCATCTTTTCTTGACTTCTTTCTCGAAGCTGGAAGTAAGGAATAGTTAAGCAGTATATTGTTAACGTCCCATTTTTGAGCAACAATATCCAAACTAGTCCAGCCTATGGAGTGTACGTATTACCGTTAATGCGATATCCCAGAGCAAATGCTCACTATAATGACGTCCTTGAAACAACTCAACTGTTGACCACCCATTTACTCAACCAAGGCTTTCTAAAACATATACTGAATTCTCTCTGAAAACGTTTTATGGTCGCTATAAAGAACTGGTTGACCATAACAGTGTTTCAATAACTAAAATGATCACCGATTTAATTTATTGTTTTAGCCATCTTGCCGTACCGCCGTTACCAGCTTAGATACATTTGGACAACACGACGGTTGACGCTAGCGTATAACAGTATATTTATGCCCTTCATGAACACCTAATATCACTCTCGGTTTTTATGAAAGTTCGTGTTTTGTTCTGGCTTTCGTTTAAATGTTGTGTTTTGTTTTTTTCTCGTTGTGAACTGTTTTCATTGCTTTTTGTTTTGTTGTTTTGAAATCGATTGCACTGTTCTTTTCTTTTTCGTAAATGAAATTGAAAGGATAAAACTTCTTTTCCATTGGATAATTATCTCGTGGTCACGACTTAGCTATCTCGAGGCCACGAGTTGGTATCTCGTGGTCTCGAGATAGTATCGCGTGGCCATGACTTAGCTATCTCGTGGCCACGACTTAGCTGTCTCGTGACCACGAGATAGTACCTCGTGGCCACGAGATAAAAAAAATTGCACATGTCCCCTCCATACTTCCGTAGATTCTAGTCTTTATGCCGACACGAGTTTCCGGGCAATCAAATTTACTGCCATTATGTTGAAACTTTTGGTAAAGTTGGTAATTTCCCACACGGGAATGAGGTACTCTTATGTTTCTGTGACACGTATATATTTTGAGGTTATACGATTTTGTAGTTTTAAACAATTTTTGAGGTATCAGAATTAGCAGCCTTTTTTTAGGGGAGATCCATCTTCTGGCAGGTATTTTTTGCTGGTGGATATGCAGCTAGATTTTGGTATTTGGGGGGGGGGTAAAAAATCTGCACTCCGACGACCCTAATTAACACAAACCTTTAAGAAGTAAATCACTCCATCCCTGTGTTACGTCTTAACCACCCAAATTATATAAAAAGTTGGTCCTTTTCTATTTCACCAGTGTCAAATAGTGTAACTTAATTGGAGATAATAAAACGGGAGGTGCTTACAACTCAGAGTAAAGAAACTCTTACGAGGGTACGTGTTGGTACATGTACTGAGATTGTAGACAAAACGATATCTGTAGAAGCAAGAAAGATTATATCGACATCTTCCTCAAAAATTTTTATATCGATAACAATTACATGTATTACTATTACAGACATCAATTGATGCACTTCTTTGACTTAAAGATTTCTTCTTTCCAAAACGTTTAGAAAGTTAATCCATTTACATTGAGGAATGCCTTGTGGTTGAAACTGAAAAGCTGAATGTACTAAGAGAACTCTGATTTTGCGAACGGGTTGAACTAACGCCAGTGAAAACAAACATCGAATATACAAATAAGGGTTTAAAAGTAAATACATGTACATGTATAACGTTCATGGTATATTTATATTTTTTTAAGTTATGTCCACTAAATATTTGTTTTCTCTCTGACAGTCAAAATGATTTCATTTCTTCATTCAACTTACCAATATTTCCACTTCAACATAGAAATCTAAGTACCCCAGTTTTAATAGACTTTGTAGATTATGTCTAGATTAATTTGTTTAGACAACCAATTAAGCTGAAGTACAGAATGAATTTGGCTGAACATCACTTTCAGCTACATCGTGCAATCAGTTTTATTGGTGTGAGGAAACAAACTAAACAATATATACACCTATTTTCATCTATTATTTAATTTCCTTTGGGGTTTGTGAAGATCCATATTCAACACGTAAAATCGATTGAAATTACCCCCCTCCCCCCTCCAAAAAAAATTACATGTATTTCTTTTATCCCCCACTCTCTGTCTCTCTATAAATATAGGTATAGATATACTAGTATGTGTTTTTTTTTTCACTCTACTTGTATTTTCCATCAACAGCTGCAGATCCAGTATGGTCCAATCTAGATGCTGCCATCAGTATAAATGAAAACTTAGCGGTATCAACATCTATATACCGGATAGAAGCTACGGATACAGATGGAGATTCACTTAACTACACACAAGTTTCAGGAAGTTCTGAATTTCAACTTTCTGGTCAAGACGTCCGAACAAATTTTGTACCAAACTATGAGACAGACAGCTTGTTGATATACACAGTTATTTTCAGGTACTATATTTACTTGTAACATATTGGTTACATGAACGATCAACTTCGAAATACTTGTTAACGATATTTCATGCTACTAAAAAATTTATTCCTCAATCAATTAGCCATTGTTGACAATATCTGATGTGTGAAAGTTATATTCATGTATTCATATATACAAAATTTTCATTTGCATCCATTCATTTCTATTACGAAATGTAGATTCTTCGTACAGAGATGAAAGCCGGTGAATTTTAAAGGTACATGTATTCAAGGGTTTTAAAAATTATACAGTAGTGCTACCCAATTTTGCAGCGAAAATATGGCCTTTTAAAAAGGGTTTCCTATCATTTACTGATTGAATGAGGTTTTACGTTATTTCAGCAATTTTTCAACTGTATTGTGGCGTCCAGTTGTTACCGGTGAGAAGCCCCTACCTTCAGCAGGAAAACTGGCAATCATTGTCAATCAAGGTTGGAGTCGAGCACACCTTGCCCCAAGTCACGATTGAACTCACAACCCTAGTGTTGACGCCGTAGATCAATAGTAGATATGAATTTCTACCTAGACGACTCGGCCATCGAGGCCGCAGGTTGCCTTTCACGAGGGGGTGAGGGGGTAGTAAAGAAACAATATCCTAACGTACAATGAAGTGGCTTTATTGCGGGGTTGGCCTCTGATGAGAGGGGTCTTAGTGTAAGAGAGGAAATACTGTACGATGAAAAGATTACATTGTGTAAATATGTCCGTCGCCTGACCTTTTGCGGGTACGCATGTATTTTTAGTTAAAGGTAACCTGTCAGAAAAAGATACAAGCAGTCTATTTTGAGTTTCAAAAAAATTAATGTTAAATCTTGTAACACAAATCTATAGAAATGGTGGCGAACTAATTGGATATTTTAAACCACAAGTGTAAATTTTGTAATGGACGAAAAGT
>JAOXYI010000032.1:3843637-3854965 GCA_028566495.1 Lithophaga antillarum
ATTTGTGCACAAAATTAATTTCGGTATCTTTGATTGTTTACGTATACAGCATTAAATATACACAGTCAAAACACTTTGATACAACGTACACAAGTTTCTCCTATCTTCAGGAATAAATCCGAGCAAGAAGCAGGTTCTTGTGTCTTTATTTTAAGTTCACTTGGTAATGTAAGATGGAAAGTCACTATTAACCTGGAAATGTTAAATGATAGGACACCATAGCTGAAATTGAAGGCTTGCACCAATTTCTTTTCGTTTTTAAGTAAAAGCCCTTGAATGAAGTTTGCTTCATTTGAATATAGGAAAAAATCGGCAAGGAGAACACGGTTAGTGTCTACTGGATTGTTAACTGTCTGTTAGAAAATACGTCCTCCGCATTTAACAAATATGTTGTGAATAAGAAAGTCCAGCATCTTCGAGGATCTTCGAATATCTTTTATATGAGTTGGTTTGGTTCTTCAAAAAGTAAACCTTTTCTCTACCTAAAACCAGATATTTGTATCTGCGTTCACCACTTTTTCGTGAAGAAACACTGATGAATTAGTCCTCAAAGGCGATTTTAAGTCTAGTATAAGATATTAGAGAGTAAAAGGTCAAAAGTTTATTAATGTTGCAGAAAGGAACCTGGATTTCATGAAGTCTGATAAACCTTTTTTGATTTATTTATGGTCCACATCTAGTTCTCTAGTTCACGCAATTTCTGGAATAAACGGTGTCACAATAATTAGCCCCTTTATGTCCTTTGTGACTACTATGAGAACTGATGTTGGCATTTTGGAAAGCGGTTTTGTAGAACACCCGGCTGGGCTAGCCATATTACGTTGCTCATACAGTCACTTACGTAATGCGGGTATCCAATAAAGAGAAAGAAGATCAAGTTCATCATCCTTGGTAAAAATAATAAAGAAGACAAGACTGACTTGTGGTTGTCCTTTCATTCCTTATAAGCAGAGTCGATGTATATATTAGGTTTCTAAGAGTTTGTTTCGACCTAATTCCTGTTTCAAGCAATTAGGGTGATGAATTTATATAGCAACATGATATTGTTAGGAACCTTATCAGCTGGAACTGCAACATATCTGTCGTGGAGATGGATAAGTTTTCTACAACATTTGGGTCCCAAGCGATGGAAAAGGCTATAACTGCAAATCAGCAAAGTCTGAAAAGGCCAGTTTTTTTTACCAGATTGGACCAACATTTACTCGACCTGTTTGACTGTAAAATTTTCTTAACTTTACTTGGCTAGACTCTCGATTTTAGTCTAGTCTGAATAAGTCTAATGTGTCTGAAGATGGTCTGATGTACGACTCAGCCATGTTTTAATAGGTATCAAAAGTCTGAAACTGTCTTAACCCCGTCTGAACCAGTCTGAAACTGTCTTAACTGTCTGAACCAGTCTGAAAAGTCCAGAACCAGTCTGAATATGTCTTGAATTCGTCTGAATAAGTCTCAAAACTTTTGGAATCAATTCTCTACCTTCTGAAACCCATATGTTTCTAGCTATCTTGTTCGTGAAGTGTTCTATGTTTAGGAACTCATTTCCTTACTTTCATCGGTCGTGGAAATAGTTTGGTAACAAATATATTTTCTTACATGTGTTATATATAGTAAAATAACATCTGTTCCTACAACCATTTCATCCTGTATTTTGTTCACTGTGATAGGACAATAAAACAATTAAAATTACGTTCATGTAAACACCTGTCACTACATTTGATAATTGAAAAAGGTCATAAATGTGTACCAGCTTCTTTTCATATTATTACCTGTGTCTAGTTTATTAAGTATTTTGTAAATAAATAAATGTATAATTGTTCAAAATACAAAAATGTATAAAATAATAAATCACTTGTATACCAACAATATGTTTACCGAAAAAATCTAAAGTACAAAAACAAAGACTGCTTTTCAATCGAACATTTTAAAATTTTTAGTAAACTTACATTTAATTTTTTTTAGACAATATTATAGTACTTTTCATTCAAACTCATACAGAAGCTGGATAAATTGAATTAAAGGATTAAAAGTTGTTCCCCTTATTGAAAGTGAATTTATAATGTCAATGCACGAAGCAAGCCTAAAGAGTGTTATACTAAGACAATTCATGTTTATATATGGGTGGAAACAGGGTCAAGACTAGTTCAGAGAGTGTCGAGACTTATTCAGACTGTTTAGATAAATTCAAACTCGGTCAAGACATTTTCAGACATTCAGACTTTCCGGACTGATTAAAATCTGGGAGTCAGTCTATATTCAGACACTTTCAGGCTTATCCAGTAAAAGTTAGTAAAATCTAGTACAAAAACTGACCTTTTCAGACTCTTGCTGTTTCGTAGTGTCGGTATTCATGGACCCGGTTAGTCTTTTAATTCTGATTTGTATCAACGATCTAACCCATTCTGAAAGGATATCAACCGCTTCCTTTTCTCTTTTTTGCCAATTATCTAGCATACATAATCTATCATAAAATTGTATTTCTAGTTGATGGATTGTGATTCATGATTTTTGAAACTTGTAGCAAAAATGTTCTTTAATTTGTCATTGATGACTATGCTTAGGTCACCAGTAGTAATCTGACCGGAAGAGTTTTACTTTGCAAGTGTAATCGGGAATTTCGATCTGAGGATAATCAATACTGAGATCCTGCAAAACCCGTTTATGACTGGAAATTTTGGATGCAATTGCTTTAGCACAGGTATATTTAACAAGTGGAATAGACGAAACTTTATAATATATGGAGGTACTTTAGATTTTACGTACAGTTATCTTGTGAAGGATCTTGCTCGAGTTGATACAATGTAGCATCCAAGCCGCAAGTTTGAGGAAGGAGCGTTTGTTTCGTTCATTCTTATTTATACTCACCTGTTTAGAAAACCTGTGTTGACAAATACCTAAAGCTATGGCAAGAAGTTCATTTGATTGGAATTATGATCTGAAAACATCAGTGTCCAAGGAAGATTTATACAGATCATTTAGTTTTGGAAGAGGTAGAAAAGCAGTTTTGTGCGAATGTGTGCAATATAAAAGTAGTATACGAAAATCAGTTCGAATACCGAGCGCTTTTTTACGCAGGTCAACTTTAGTGGTATGTAGTTCCGATGACCGTGGCTACGTCTTCGAAGAGGAATTCTGTTGAAAAAATTCATCACATTAACAGAACTACAGTTTGGGTTTTGCAGCCATATCCAGACATGCGGCTTCAGCAAGTTATATACAATGAAAATTTACTGTCTTTAGTCATCATATCAAATAATGGCTTTTAAATATAATACAAGTACTACACTATGTTCTGATCTCCATAAAACATAGCAGAAATGTACATTTAGCATAGTCTTAACTGAATCTGGTATGGTAAATAATATCATAGATCTATAAATTTGTTGTTCTACTAAACGCATAAAAATGTGTTGTTGCTGGGATTTGACATGGGAAAAGGAGGTTACTCTTTTTTCGGGATTTTATTAAATCGCTCATAGATTGACGAAATGGTACATCACCATTACTTGTTGAAAGTAAATATATTTGAAAATTTAAACACCATTAATGGATAGCGTTTTCAATTTAGGTAATTTTCATTTTTTGGATAGTTCTATAGATATCAGCATTATCATGAATTAAGTTTTTATGCGACATGGTCAGTTCATACATTGACCTGAAACTTCAACCTTAATGTATGTCTTATATCGTAACTTTTTTTAGTGTTTTCATGGTCATATGGCCATATTCAGTAGGTTATTCTACTAATAATCTATTATTAAAACAAAATAAATAAATATATCACAAAAGAGCATATTAATAACATTTAAAATTAAAATTAGAATAAAAATTAACCATTGTCCTTATTCACTTTCTAAAAAATAAATTGCATCGAAGGCAACACCAAAACTTTACAGGAAGACTTCAAGCGATGTACATGTAAGTAACAGCCATTGCAGTTTAACGATATCTCGACTGGAATGATGATTTTGCTCCACCAGACAAATTATCAGTACATTAAAATGAAAAGTCACCTTCTCACTATCTTTAATCGTTCACATGCCCAATTTGTGCAAAATCACAACAATTGGAAATTAATCGTCTGAAATCATTTTCCACTTTACATAAATCTTGCAGAATTTGGAAGTATTACTCAATTTCATTGTATCCTGACCATTGTGCAGTGTAATTATCACGGAAATCTAAACTACCTAGATAAAAATCTAATATATGTACAAAGGTAAAATGCTTTAAATGACCAAACTTGATCTGGAAAATTGAACGTGACAACATTCAATAAGACGAGGTATTTTGAGATAAAGTCATTGAATTACACAGATAAGATGGAGTAAAAAACAACCTGTAAATAGATGTTGATTTCCAACCTTTATGTTAAATATTTCTATCACGAATAACTTTCTTTGTATTGGACAGTGCGTTTTTGGCTGTAATGGAAATGCAAATTCGTGAGCGTTATTAATATTAGCCCTTTTGTTCCATGGTCTTTTTCTTTCTTTTCTTTTTTTTCGTAAAAAGCTGAGTTTATTATCATGCCGCAAGAAGGAAGATGGAGAAAATAAGATATGCAACACTGTCAAAACTGTTATTATCCAGTCATATCCTCTGAATACGATGTCTGTGTTTTAGTAATGAATACATTACTGATTTGTCTGTTTCGCGACGCGTCAACCGAGCCAAAAAGAGAAGCCAGGAGTGTATTCCACTAATTTTCCTGTCCCAAAAAAAAATCTTTCGCCCAAGGCTATTGTATGGATATAAATGCTTTGCATCATTTGATCTGTTTTTGCAAGTGTTGTAGTATAGCTATATCAGTATCGTTAACAATCATACAATAAAAAAAGAACAAAATACTGTAATAAATGTTACCAATTTCATATTTATTAACGTTTATGCTTAAGTTTTTTGTAAATGTTCTGATTAAAAGTAGATAAATGCTGTATATAGTCTTTATCTTCATTCAAGCACTATTTTATCCATAAATGGATGATGGCAACAGATATTACGTCAACAATGACATAAACGTGCAGAGTAACGTAAACAGCAAACACTCCTATACCATACTTAAGCCCGCCGCTTTCCTCTGTGATAAAGAATTTTTTAGGGGGCAGGTATATTGAATGAGATGTGGAGATGACAAAATAGAGTTTCTCTGATGAAGTGAAACTTTTGAGGTTACAGCGTTTACTCGAACTTTATATATTAAATGACTTAACTGACTTCATCAGTTCTAAGAGGATCTCAATCT
The DNA here is from genome assembly GCA_028566495.1 of Lithophaga antillarum. NCBI lineage: Eukaryota > Metazoa > Mollusca > Bivalvia > Mytilida > Mytilidae > Lithophaga > Lithophaga antillarum. Next base: position 3,848,880 of record JAOXYI010000032.1, read on the forward strand.
ATGGCTGTTCTTGTTTTGGTCAAATAGTTCTTAAAGAGAGGTTCATAATCTGCTTCCTGTTAACGGATGGGTGCACATCCTCACAATCGTAAATCGGATATTATCTTCACGTTCTAAATTCTGAACAACAATTATGTAATCTTCATTACTGTTAAACTTCAAACAATTAGAACGTTGCCCTTAGAACGAATCCAAATTCATATTAGATGTTTGATTCTGGTCTTCTATAAAAACATTGAAGGCAATTTTCATCTTGTCGAAATTATCCTTTTAGCATTAGGTTTGCTTTATGTGCTACCAAATAATAATAATAAGATTTGAGATGTGCATCGTCCGTATCAGTGGAACTATACAGGTTGTATGATAGCGAATTCTTACCCTTCCAGAGCACCTGATATCATTCCCGGATTTTATGGAAGTTCGTATTGTCCTAGCTTTAGTTTTCAGTGTTGTGTCTGTGTTATACTTCCACGTTTGTGTTTGTGTTTGATCCTTTGTTGATAAGTCTTGTTTGGTCATATGGACATGTGACTTGTGAACTTCGGTATTCTTCTAATTCTATTCAACAGAAAAAAATAGCGGTGGACACTTGATCTTTTCCGGCTTCCAGTACAGAGTTCAACTGATGTATCCTGTATTAAGTATATTTCTCGCACTGCTGTATCCCACGTATCTAGAATGTGAATTATTGAATTTTTGCACATATTTCTTAAAATTATAATTTACGTTGAAACCTGCTTCATTTTTTACCCGAGTTTGTCTACTTGTAACTAAAATTACATCCGAAAAATGAGTTTACTTTCTGTGTTTTCTTCAGAAATTTAATTTTTGGAATTTTGCCTTTTCTGTATTGAAAAATCAGAGAATATTCATTTACCATTAGAGTGAGTTTAAACAAATAATGAGAAGGCGTAGCAAACTGTCCCATCCCAACGGAAAATTGTCTCTATTACATTTTTGGGTTACAAGGGACACAGAGAATACGACTCGTGTCGGATTAGATCACAGACTGTCAGATATAAGGTTTGAAAAAAAGAACAAAAAAAACCCAGATATTATAGGATATTATAACCTGTAAACAAAAATACTGCATTTCCTCAAGAGATGCAGTTATCCTATTGATAAAATCAACTTGCGATTCATCTGTTCCACTAGAACGAATAATTCTACCCACAGTTACTTCTATACTTGGGTATAAATTAAACCCCATTATTCGCACAGTCCGCAACCGTTCAGTCCCCACACCCCAAACATGGTGTATCGTGTAAATAGTGAGTGTATGCAGATTCTTCGATCTGTTCGGCAAGTTTAGTTACATAATACTTTATTTATAAATGTAACGGTATATGTTTTCCACCCATGTTCCTTCGCCTAGCATATGAAACTGTAAACAATTGTCAATGTAAGTTATCAATTTCTAACAGATTTATTGCAAGTAGATGTCATGTATGCAGTGTAACAGATTTTGTCGCACAATTAACCTTATCGATATTGAATTAAATTTGTTGTATGTATATGCAAATCCATATTGAATATAAGATGTTTTGAGCATATGATGAGATTAGTGAACTAATCACGGTCGTGTATGCAACATTTTGATGAAGCACGGAAGCGTCGCGTCTGGATTCTTTTGTTAGATCTTTCTTACACAGCATTCATTTTTTTCAGGTCAAAGATATCCACACACAAGAGGAACTTTAGTACGTATTTAATAAAAAATACAATCTCAAAATTTAAAATCACAAAAAACCCATGTCGTTTCTTGATACATGTATTGCTACTGATTATTTAAAGATTATATTGTATACAGACACAGATGACCAGTGAGTTACAATTTGTATAAATGGACACGTGACATAATTTGTTGTGAAGGGACATACAAGTTTTGTAATCCTTGCAGCGACACGTTTGGTTTGTAAAGAATACATTTTTCAAATATAAGCTGTAAACCTTTTTCTTGGATAAAGGTTGAGAAATGTTATACAATTAGTCCAAGCAACGAAATTTATCACGTAAAATAACGATACTGCATATAACGACAACTTCTTAGTGAAATTTTTTATTTTGTACCTACTAGCTAAACATATTTTTTTTACTTTTATATTCCATTTTCAATAAAACTACATACTGTATAGGAACATATTTGTCGTGAAAATATGCTTCTGATAGAAAATGAACAAATTCACACATTTCCAAGATAATATAAACGTATGATACCAATTTCAGTGCGCAAGACACGTGTTTCTGGAGTAACCTTCATCAGGTACAGTGCCACTCGAAGATATCAGATATTTTACAGGATCAAAATTCCTAATGTTTGCAATATTAAGAGCACGAGTAAAAAAATGCTTTTATTCCAAATTGTCAAAGATCGTCATAAAAATTAAAGTTTACAAGATCATCTGAGTTTTAAAGTTTTAAGAGTGTTAACATGATTTTCAAACGAGTGAGTAGTAAACATTACTAAACATTAATTCTCCGTGTATTGTATGTACACGTCTAATACCTATAAACTCTTGTAGATTCTTCACAAAATTTTAGTTCTGCATGTGAGAGGTTGGCCGAAATATTTACAAACACAAAATATTTTTTTATTGGATACTTCATTGGCCACTTAGACTAAATAGTGAAGGTCCTGGATGCAAAAGTGTTTTTTTTCTGTTTTAATTAATTTCAAATTTATCATTAATTATATAAACATAATGAGCAAATAACTGGGATCCTTCCACGGTACCTAAGGTAAATTCGATATCTTCAGGAAGCTGTATTGTCCAATTGAATTCGACTTCTGATTTAGTATCTAGAACCTTTATTGATATTTCCTTTTGCTTGTTCTTGTAGTAAATATTTAACTTAAAATATGTTTACAATGTTAAGCACTGTCAAACAATGTCCGCTGTACTTATGATATATCATTTCGAGTTTTGAAATATAGTTATACCTTGATTAATTATTCCACTTTGACACTTCTTCAATTATAACTGGTATCAAAAGTTAATCATTGTCAACTTTTGGTCAGTTAATTGTCATTTTGACAAAGTGAGCCGGAAGCTTTCTCAGGTGTGTATATTAGGTATTTACCTTGCAACAACGCTTGTGGTTACCATTAACAAGATCTGTACATCGTGTCATCATTTTTGTTTTCAATCCTTAGCCAAAGTGGTCGGTTAGTTTAAATTAAATTAATTTATGTGCCTACAGAGTCCAAATAATACTATTGATAATACTAACAAACATTAGGGAGTGTCCTTAAATTAACATAATTTATGTACAATTTCTAATTAACTCCCTAAATTATAAAATGTGAAAAAAAGAGTAACTTAAAATTCGAAACAGGGTAATTGAAAAGTTTTAAATCCTGATAGATAACGCCTGATATAAACAACTGAATACATTAACACAAACTCCCAAAATACCAGAGAAAATATAGCTTTTCCGGAAGACAGCCTCACATGTGCTTAAATGTGTGCTTAAGAAGATCAGTGTAGCATAAAGGATGCCCAACGAAATTATGAAATCCTGTCGTTTAAAGCATTCGGCTTACGATTAAACTGAAACGAAATTTTCATATGTTTACAAAATTTTTTTATCTGAATATTTCATAAGATGCGTCCTCCAGGATGATGAGATGTTTCGTTGTGAGGAACAAGTGCGCATTGTAGGACAAGGTACGGCATTGCGACACAAAGTACTAACGATGGATTGTACTGCGAAATATTGCCACAGAGTATAAGATTCTTAATTATCGTTGAGCTTGTCTCCCGATTTTGTGCTAAACCTCTTCTAGTCCAGTATTCCGTTCTATTTCCTTTTTTCCTTCTGTGTTTGATGTTGACTTACTGTGTCCATTCCTTTTGACACCTAACCTTATGATGCTTAATGGGTTTAGTCATAAAGTTGAGTTCATACGTTTGAACATGCAAGTTAATGTGCTTCACTGTCAGCTTTTCGTAACGTGTTAATTTAATCTGCGATGGTGTAGTTGGATGTTGTAATCACAGCTTTCCTATATACTTGTACGTTCATTGCCTATCATCCTATACTTCAAAATGATTGTAAAATATTCGTATTGGTGAAATTATATGCCTATCCCATGCTAAATGACAACAAATCTATGGCATCCATGAATTATTTCGTTTCTACACTCCCTGAAACTTCAAGATTCCCATACGAACGAAAAACGATCGAACGATAAACGCAAACGAAACGAACGGAAAACGAACGATTGAATTATGTAAGCGAATAAAAGAGACAGTAAATCGTGTAACTGACGCACGAAAGGAAATTTAAAATAGTGCAAACACGCGAAAGGAAACGTGAATCGAGCAAATGCACGAAAGAATTAAATACTGCACTGTCAAATCCACAGAAATCAAAATGTATGTTTTTATCCGCCAGGCAAAAAGCATCTCAGTTACGCAATTAGAACTTCAAGATAAATGAACTTATTGTTGAACAAGTGCGGCCAAAAAAAAAAAAAAAAAAACTAATAGGAGGCATCAACGTTTAATTTGGGAGAAACTTATAGCTGAGGGGGTTCGTTATTCCGATCTTTTGTCTTTTTTTTCTTTTTGGGGGTTTTTTCTCTGTTATTTATACTGGTATTGTCTTGTTATGTAATCAGTTATTGGTATTACTCTGTCGCTTGGGAGACTTGACTCCACAGTTGGTTCATGGTACAATAGCAGAAGACCTCTAAAAAAACCCCCAAAAATCCAAACAGAACGAAACAAAAAAAACCAAAAAAAACCCCAAAAAACACATGCACACTTTTGACATGAGAACAGATGTTCAAACCAAATTAAACCACGGTTGGAAATCACGAAATCTCATATGTACCCGGACGTCCTATCATGTACAGCAATAGGGTAAGGATCTGTGGTTTTGTGCGTTAATGTTTGAAGAAGTCTTGAAAGTAGGAACGAACTCTTTAAAGTAGATACTGAAATACATGAAGACTACGATGCTAATAGTCAGGTGTGAATGTGAAAGAATGCGCAGTTTTTCAATAATAAATTCGTTAAGTGTGAAGGAGAGTAATTGGTGCCTGCAATGTTCTCAATTTGGAGGTAACTTTAATATATTAAAAGCGCTTCTGTGTGAATTTTGTTTTACAACAACAAAGTATTACCCTTTCATTAAAAAAGAAATTGTGCCAGGAAAGTAACTGCCTTCTACTTTTGATATTACATCAATAAAACGTGTTCGTTACATGTCTTACCAACTATAAACAGACTATTACTGCAGTTGCTGCATGACATCAAATGTTGCTTGTGAAATGAACAATAATAATTTTCAATATTTATTAGCCATATGACCTAATATCAAATAAAAAGCTTTTAAATATTAGTTATTTTCTGAACCTTCAAACAATTAAGCTGCCTTTTGTTGACATATATGATTTTTCGCTTGCACTTTTGATTGAATAATAAATACAGGGTACGAAATTTTCCAATATGTTGTCATTTTATGAAATTTTATTGCATCGAATTAAACTGATAAGAATAGAACTGAATGAAAGAATCTTTCATAAGGTAACACCTTTGCTTGTCATAGTCGAGGACGAAGCTGAAATCAATGTTATTTTATATGCAATTAAAATAAAACACATCAACACATTTTCACATATTGCACAAATGTATGACACTAAAATGATAGAAATGCAATTTGAAACCAAAGTTGCAAATAGACTGAGAGAGAGGAAGTCATCTCTTAAAACCGTTTAATGGTAAGTTTCTTTTATGGGAAAGGGAGAAGTCTTTTTACCGTACTGTTGCTTGATACCTGTAAATGACACTGATCATTCTGTAATTTTGTTTGTCATTTCTTATTTTCAGTGTATATTTATTGTGCGACACAAAATTTCGGAAGTTGAAATCAATGCTATTTTATCTGCAATTAAAATGAAACACATCAACACATTTTTCACATATTGTACAAATGTATGACACTAAAATAATAGAAATGCAATTTGAAACCAAAGTTGCAAATAGACCGAGATAGAGGAAATCATCTCTTAAAACCGTTTAATGGTAAGTTTCTTTTATGGGAAAGGGAGAAGTCTTTTTACCGTACTGTTGCTTGAT
>JAOXYI010000032.1:4036528-4055610 GCA_028566495.1 Lithophaga antillarum
AAAAGTCAATTTTGGAAAACCATGAAATTTTGGCACTGCCAAAATAAAGCACTACACAGTAACATCAGGATATTACATCTGAATGTTTGATATCCCTGGCTATACTGTAGTGGATATTCAGCTTTATGGGAAGCTGTACCACAATGGTATTCAGCTGTATGGGGAAAAATTGTTAAGAACCAGTAAATACATGTATAGTAGTACATTGTAACAATAAGTCCCATTACCAGACCCATCTATTTGTACAAGTATTAGTTTGTGAGAGTTATTGCTCTTTGCATGAATGAATGCCAAATTGTTTGAATGTTGTTAAAATTGTTTTTCTGTCTTGATATTTGTATATAATTGATACATTTATCTTCTTATGATTCTTATAAATTGAAGAGAAAAGTTGTTTACATGCATATTTGGCTCTTTTGCTGATGCTTTGATAAAAAGGTATGGCAATGAAAAACAATCTCCTGTTTACCAAAAAGCTGTCTTGCTGTACAGTATTTGTACATCACAGTAAAGTGTGCTTAATTGCTTTTAAACAAAAATGTCTTGGAAATTTTTAGCCCTCTTGGTCCATGGAGTTATATGAACAGTTGTCATCACTTTGTGTCTGTTGTTGTAACTGTTGTTCTTAAGAATCACTATGCCAAAGGAAATCTTCCTTCGGACCAGAGGATATAGGTTATGGTCCTGTTAAGGGAAGAGTCCAAGGAGGAAATGTGTCAAAGATCTACATGTAGCAACTGAAATGCATATTTGGCTTGGTACATCATTGTCACATGAAGGTTATATTTTGTTTAAAAAAAAGATCTGGCATAAATCTAAGGGCTTTAAAGTTTAACATAAATTTTAGTGAAGAAAACATGAATATTTTCTTGAGAGCTATTAAAGCAATTTCAGTAGTACAGGTATTGTAATCTCAGTATGACCTGAAGATTCTGATTAATGTTCAGTTGAAACCGTTAGGGTTCATTGAACCTGAGCCCTGGGACCCAAATTTACTATAGACTAAAATGAGGAAACTGTAAAGAAAAATTGTATTTGCAACTGAAAATTGAAAATTAATATTTTGTATGGAGTATCTGTATGACATGGAGATAAAAGTTTGAAACAAGCACCTGGCATGGGACCCCAACAAGCTTCATTGGAGATAAAGTTAAAAAAAATCTCCTTCACAAACATAAATGTAAGTTAAATATTATTCTGCTGGTGTCGTTGTGAGATAGAGATTAAGATTTTTCCCAGAGAAAGCCATTGGCTCTGTAATGTGCATACTGCTGAAGTGTAACAGGCTACATTGGGAAAGTTTAAAAACTATAAAGAATTCAGTATCTTAAACCTCATGCAAATTGTTACTGAATTTTATGGTTCTGAAGATTTTCTTTTTCCATTTACTTGTTCTGTTTTCACCTTAAAAAATTCTAACAGCTTTTCAGAAATTTATAAATAAAGACTTCGAGGCTTACTGTTGTCAGAAAATCTTTTAAGGTGGTAATAGTTATTATGATGTCCATCACTGATGTCGTCATTGTCTGTACATTAAACTTCTATGCACATCTAGTTTATAATGATAAGCAGGACACTTGGATGTTCATGGAACATGGTGAAAACCATATCACTGGGCCTGCTGTCATAAAACTTGGTACGTCTCCTTTGTTTTTGTCAGTTAACTTGTTATGCATAACAGTCTGCTTCAGACATGTATTATGGTTGCATTTAACAAAACAGATCAAGTTTTAATTTGAAGGTCTGAGATATATAGAACCTAACACCGGGGAAAGTGCAAGATGGGAAAATCTCAGACACACGAGGGTAAGATTTCTTGTCTCTGATGAGGCTTGTCCGAGTTGGAGATAGGGTGTCTTAGATTTTCTTGTCTTACATGGTGTTTGATTCTGTTTCTCACTGTAAATGTTTGAACAGCAAGCAAAATTTGTGGAGCATCATTGTTGACATCAGTGAATTTTGTCCATTTTTTGACATCACAATAAATTTTGTGAGGTTAATAACTTGTCTTGTACCCTGGGGTACAAGAAAATCTCACACCGGTAGAAATGTGAATTGTTTTATCTCATAGGTGAGAATTTGGGGCTCCACGGTTATGGCACATGAATCTGTGAATATGAATGCTTCCATTCCTATGTTTTCTGTATGTTGTAAATTTAATATATTTTGTCTGCCAGAAAAAAGCTCAACATCGGCTCAAATATTTTGCTATATTAACGATGAACTTTCTTGAACAATTTAAACTTTTACATGTATATTATATAATTTGGATCTAATGGAGTATAAAGTTTAAAAATCCAAAATAAGTGTGACCTCAGTGGTCTGTTGTGAACATCTTTCCCTCCTGAGGTTGTTACTTGAGACTGAATTCCATGGTATACTTTAATTGAACCTTGTGTGAAAGCACACTAGTTTCTTGCCCAAAAGCTGTTTTGTTTTCTCTCAAGGCTTTTGGCTCTTCATCATCACTTAAAGTGGTCTCCATGATACAGCTAAAAAATGCTGAAGTTGAATCCCATTCAGCTAAATAAACCAACAACATTACAATACAAGACATAAATCTGCACTGTCATAAATAGTTGGATCTTGGTTGTTAAGATGGTTTACATTTCGTTATTAAACAGAATAAATCTCGACATATCCCATGAGGTCTTTGTATTGAAAACTTTTAAATACTTAAAAACATTGATTTAAAAATACCTGTCATGTTATAGAAATCATACACAAACATTTAAATTCTCTCTTTTTTATCCCTAGCTTGATATTAGAACACGGGTGTTTTATTAGTAATTGGACTTAAACATTGTTCCTTAGCCTTGGGTACTTTATATCCATGATTATTTTATGGCAAATGGTGTAATATCAGTTTGGTAGACACGTCAGATCCTTACAATACAGTTATGGAGTTATCCCACCAAAATCGTTAACTTTTAAATTCCAGCTCACACTTGACAGGCTAATTTTGTCATATCATCAAACGTATATGTTTGTTTAAGGAATATCATTTTGGAATTGTCAGGGAAGGACTTTTGTTGTGGAATATATACATGCAGTATCTACGATTTGTAATAATGTCAACAGTGTATTGTATTGATATAAACAAGTGATAGTAAGAATTGTCAGATTTGATGTCCAAGAGGACATTGGTGGTGTCGATGGACATGTAAATAAACTGCCTGGAGGAAAAATTTGGTTCATATGTAGTGGGATATGGGAAGTATATAACACACAAAAATGTCATCAACTCCATGTGGAAACCTAGTAAAAACTTGTAAACATAATGTTTCATTAACATTAATTGATATGGATTAATGTATATTGTTTCGGAATCTTCTGATATGCAAACACCAGGTGTTAAAGTTCTTTGGAAGTACTGGATATATTTACATGTTAGAAAATCTTGAATCAGTTGAAGAATATTGGTCTAATTTTCAGTCAGGAGTTGTGTGATTGTGCCATGAATTTCTCATTAAAAGATAGAAAGAAAACAAACCTTATGAATTTCAGTTTAAAAAATTTGTATTTCCGACCTTTAACCCCTGATGTCAGTGGTGCCTCTAGTTGGAGGCCGAGGAGGAAACAAGAGTCCAGGAAACTTACTCTAACATTCTCATACAAAGATTTTAACGAATTTATGAAGGTAAGAAGAAAAAAGAAAGTCTAGCTAGACTACAATAATTGACATACCTAGTGAATGGGTTGAAAGGTAAGAATTCTGCAGTAGTCGGAGTGACAATATCAGTGACAGATTACAAAGGTAAAGATTATGAAAATGTTGACACAGTTGCACAACATGGTAAACAAACTTAACAGATGAATGATGTTTGTCTTATTTGATGTATAATATATGTATATTGTGAAATGAATTTTTGCATAATATAACAGAAGTTATGCAAATAAGTGACTATGTAAATTCCGTGATACATAATGTAGTTGAGCATAGATTTTTTTCATGATTTCTTTAGTTTGAAGCTTTTTCATGTGATCCACATTTTGTCCCAATGTTTTGCATGTTACATACAAATTAAAACTCTGAGGCCACCCTTAAAGGGTCTGATGTGTATAAATATTTCCACGAGTCTTGGCATTAGCCTACTTTTAACATGGAGATGTACAATAAAGGAACATTAAGTATTTGTCATTTCTGGTCGGATTTCAGTGAAATTATCATCACTGATTGCAAAATTAATTGCATTTTATTATGATAATTTTCCCATAATCAAGTAGTCAAAAGCTGAACACAAATTTGAATTTCACTATGTAATTATATTGCATTGGAACCAAAATAATTTCAAGTATTTTATATGAAACATATAGGGGAAAACAGAAGTGACAAATACTGTTGTACTCTACATTTTGAGGAGTTTATCATTTAACAACCACAGAATCAAAGGTTCACTTCCTCCCAATCATTCATGTATGACATTTGACCTTTGACCTTGTACCCTACATGTACCTTGGATTACAGACTCTGATTTAAGTTCTTAGAACCAAAGCATTACCATGGAGACATTGTAATTGAATAATGTCTGCAGAAGTGAAACTTTTGGAAACCCAAACACAAAAAAGTTATACACTGTACAACTACAACACAGACTTTACTATCTTAATCTTACTTATTTTAATGTAACTAATGTATAGGTATATTTTTCAGAGAGATAAAAGTCGAACATCAGATGATTTACAAGATAATTGGGCCAAGCCACAGACACGCACCAGGAAACTGTCCCGACTTCAACATCCATTTAGTCATTCTCATGAGGTAATAATGGAGAAATTATTATATATTTGATACCAGTTTTTGTGGATTAAAGAATATGTGTGCATCAAAGCTGCTGAATTTACCCTAATTATACCATTGCTTCTAAGGTGCTCCCAGTCCATCCATCACAGTTTTCTGTTAACTATAAACCTTAATATTTGCTACGAAGTATTATCTAGGTGGAGTGTGATATATTTTCAGATCCATAGTTTGTCTCAGCTTACTGTATATACTTCTTGCTAGTGTATTTCAGTGATAAGAAATTTCTGTAACAGTTTTCATAGCAACTGCAAACAGTTTTCTCAGCAACAACAAATCACAGGTTCATAATATTTTTTAGTGCTTACTCTGATTTTTATTTGCCACAAATTATGGACAAGCACTGTCAAAGTGAAGATCTTTTTTCTTTATATTATGTAATGTTTATATATCCTCAGCATAAACAGAATGGTAAAAAATTGAAGAAATTCCCCGTGACCAGCCCTTAATTTGCAAATTTGTATAACCAGATACACAGCTATTTTTTACCTGGCATAGATATATTAACCATTTTCTGTTGGCAAATTACGGTGTTGGTACTGAGGGTTTCTGTGTTTATGTGACACCCAACAAACATGTTTGAGAGCAACATGGACTATGACACTCTAGTACATGTATGTATATGATATGAAAAACTGGAAAGCTATTATTACTTGTTTCTTGTCTGGAAAGCCTCAAACAGTTGGAATGCACATGGTTGTCCACCTCTTATAAGGCTCCTCTCACAGAGGATACATTAGACTGGTAATTTTTACAAAATTGTTCCCCTCAAGAGAGGCCAACTCTTCTATAAGGCCACATTTAAACAGGGATGGCTTTGTAAGACAGGACCACTGTATAACTACACAGAATTTAGCAATGATATTTATGTAGCCTAGAAGGTGAAAGTGTATTACACATCAATGCAATTACTACAGCATTAATTTGAAACTTAGTTCAAAATTCAGACAGTGATTTTCTTTATAAGTACACATGAAAAAAGATCCTAGAAATAGGCTTAATTTTAATTACTTGGACACTTGACCCTAAATGTTACTCCCATAATCCCAATTAAAAGTGCTTCACAGGCAAAAGTATTTTAAAAATAAGTGTAAAATATTTAGATTAATTAATGAGTTACAGTGAAACTTTGTCTAATACAACATACAATGGGACCAAAGAAACATGTCAGATTAGGCAGTTTGTTGAAATACTCAGTGTTTTAACAAGAAATATTGAAGGTTTTCTTTCTTTGGGACCATAAAACTATGTTGGAATACTCAGGTGTTGGATTCGAGAAGTTGCATCATATTATGCAGTCAGCAAGAAATGTTTTGATAAAATTGTACAAGAATTGTGCTTCTGTCGTAAATACATCATCACATGGCATTGCCTGTTTTTATAAGATCGTAGCAAATATGAAAAAACTGAAGAGTCCAAATATCAAGGACTGAAAACCATACACATCCTTATCAATATTTTCTTTAGAAATAATGGTAGGGATCGACTCTGTCACTAGAGAAAGGTGACAATTTACAACTAATGTATTACATATAGAAATTGTACATCTCTGTCAGATGGATATCATTATATAAAAAATTGGAGCAGTAATTTTACTGTCATCTCTTGATTCATGACTTGAATATTTTTCAGCTCATGAATTTTGTATACATAAGAATTTATAGTTTTTCATTCATCTGAATTTGATGCCTTATAAAATTTCTTTTCTTACATTAGTTTGATTGTGTTTATATAAAGGAACTCCATCTTCTTGATGAAATGGATCATAAAACTGTAACAAGACAAAATTATGTGGTACATTTTATAAATCGTAATAGTACTGAGCAACTACTGAATAGTAAATTACATCAGCTCAAAGATTTACAATAACCTAGAGATTCACCAGTATAAGGTTTTCCTTAGGTTCCATCATTATAACAAAATGTACTTTATCTCTCATTACATTTGAATTTTGATTTTTTGGTTCAATAATTGGGACCTCTTTTTCACATCATGATTAATGATGTAAATTTTAAGCGATTATAAAGAAATTAATGGTTATATATTGGTAAAAACAGGATATAAAAATAGCAATACTTGTCATTATTCGGTATGGTCTTTTTTCGGTAGTGAATATTCAAATATTATTATGTTCAATCTGATAAAATTGTAATTTGCTTAAAAAATAGTAAAAGATGGACCATAATTAAAGAGATAAAGTGCAACTAAGTCACACCGAATTTGTCAGTTTTCCTCACTCTCCTAAAAAAAGTTATAACTTCAGATTGTACTTTGAATTGAGTGGATTATATTATTGCATTGATTGCTCAAGAATTCAGCCTGAAAAAGTTACCTGTAAAATAAGGCTCCAGACTTTATACAACCTGTGATATCAGGGAAAAGTTACCTGTAAAATAAGGCTCCAAACTTTATACAACCTGTGATATCAGGGAAAAGTTACCTGTAAAATAAGGCTCCAGACCTAATACAACGTGATTTATATGGTCTGTAATGGTGACCTGATAACCTGCTGTTACAGTACACGTAACACAACTTGCAACCTCTGAAGTTTAAAATTATCCGAAAAAAAAAGCCAAAAAAGTTATAGAATTTTTCTTAACCAATGATTACAGCTGAGAAAACACAGGAAGCCAAACCAATGCTGTTAGATTACATGGCGTATCAAACTTGTATAATAAAATTAAACTTGGGAAGTAAAATGAATTGAAAGAGAGATACAAAAAAAACCAAACTTTACTCCTGTATGAGCTAATATTTACAACCTGAGGCAGTTTTTAAAACTTGCCATGTGACATGAGAGGGGTACCAGTCTGGAGCCCTAAAGATTATTATTGTATCAGTTTTATAAGCTTACGTGGCAGATATTAACTTTTGAAAGAATTATCAATGTTTAATTTTTGCCAAGTCATTTTCCCATGTAAATGCCCAAGAGATAAAATTATTTCACCAGTGGACGTCAAATCCTCTTTAACGGGCTGATTATGGTAATCTTGAGCTATAATACATAACTAATAACTCGTGTTTGGTTGGTCTCAATTGTACTGGCAGTTCTCTCTCTATCTCAATTTATTCAAATGCTAAAGACATTTTAAATTGTTTACCTGGAAGGTGAAAATTTTTCAGCTTTTGAAAAGAAGAAAATTATCGCAAGGACATATCTTATCGTGTATTTCATTGAAGTAAACTGATACTGAGAGAGATTTATGGTAAATCTTTGACTTATATATACAAAGAGGAATAGAAATCATTAATAATTAGAAGGTGTGTGTACATTCACAAGTTTGTACTTAAGGCACCAAGAGTTACTGTGGATCTCCTACAAAGTTAGCAAATTACATAGTAAATCATGTAATGATCAATATAGTATAGATAACATTGTTGATCTGGAGTGTCGGGGATTTGTCCTAGCTAGATCTTATAATACTAGTCCCATTATAAAAATATACAAAATTCATGATTGACAGATTAAAACAGCTTGACTTGTACATGAAGGTACATTATGCAAATATTTAAAAAAAAATAATAAGCTTGTTCCAGCTACAATGCGTTTAAAGAGTTGAATGCATGTATCTGAGTGTATGCTCCCTTCCACATTTTGTAAAACCTGCATCAAGAATAAGTGTGTGCATTCAGTACATAATTGGAATCCTGGGACGTCAAAGGCAGAGTGGTCAAGGTTATTATACAGACCCATCACTTTAGTCTGTATGCAGAAATGTTGGTAAACTTGAATTGTACAAATGTACCTCAATTAAAACAATATGCACATAATCTGAATAAAATGGCCTGTACACAGTGACACTGAATTTTGAAATTTTTATGTAAATTTACAGAAATAGCCCATAGAATGCGGAATAGAAGTAGGACTGCCCATACTAACTTTGCTCTTCCCAGTCACTGTTGACTGCTCTCTACTTAAATCATCCTACACTGTCTACATTATAGTTACATACCAAAGGTTGGGGGTAGGGGTACACTGGTGAGTTGGATAGCTGTTGAGTCTTTCCTCTCCAAGTAAATCTTGTAGTATTGATATAACTGAATAATTCCTACAAATGACAATAAATCCTAACAACCCAATCCAATCCACTGTAGTTACAAGTAAAGAGAAACTTTTATAGTTAAAATAGCATGTAAATATTATAAAATTTAGCTATGCTCTAGTTAAAACTCGCATTTTTAAATGATTGCTTTTTCAGTGCTAATAAAATAAGTCTGAAAATGTTATGTTCATGGAACTGTGTCTATCACTGGAAGTTTGATCACCTGTAAAATTCATATGAAAAAATTGACAGTATGAAAATTACCTTAATATCAAAATTTTATATGATTGTTAATACTATGTCGTATATAAAACATCATGATATAAGATTTGTATGAACTGAATTTTGTATGAGAGGATATTCATGTGAGAAGTATATGAAACAAATTTCCAGTAAAAATAACTCTTTATACTGTTGATATAAACTTCTAATATGAATAAACAGTTGACAAATGATTTTTATATGAGTGTCATATGTAAAACTATTCCATAAGAAAATCATTTGGTCTTCATACAGAATTCATATGGGCAGAGTAGTACATGAAATCATGAAGAAGTTACACAGTGAAACCTGTGTAAATCAAACACCCTTCTGGTCAGGTGCCTGCTTTAGACATGTAAAAAAAATACAAAGAAAGTTCAACATTTGGCCCAAAATAGCAGTTTCTTTTTATACTTGTTAATTTGGGGTTCGGTTTAGGCGGGTTTCACTGTATATGATAAAAATCCAGTGAAACAATCAGTAATCTCAAAGTAATTATCTTCAGTGCCTCTGTGACCAAAATACCTTGATAGCTGGTAACTTTTATCTCTAGCATTTCACCTCTAAGGTAAGAGTGTGTGTTACTTTCAGTCAGTGCAAAAAAAGGATGATTTACCTGACAAAGCTTGATCTCCATTTATGGGCAAGTTTAAGTTTGTAGTAACACCAAAATGGACAAGTGTTATTAAAAAATTAATGTCATGTTTATAGTCATTTATTTTAGTAATAAAAACTGTAGATGCAAGACAAGATGCTACACAAAAATAGAAAGCAAATATTTTATTTACAGTATAACTTTTAAATTTCTGTTATCTTTAAGTGTAGGACAAGTTAAAATATGGTGATATTCATCATGATAATGAACAAATCCAAAGTTCTCTAGCAATATTTTGCCACCTGCTTTGCCATCAGGTTGTGTTTCTGAGGTCTGCATTTTTCATTAAACAAAGTTCTGCTTTCTAAATATTTCAGAATATTTGTTTTGGAATTGGCACAATTTTGTAAAATATCATACATGTACTTAAATTGTGTTATAATCTAGTGAAGAATTTTACTCCTTATTAGAACCAGATGATTTGGATCAGACGTAACAGTCATTTTCAACAACCAATATTGATTTAACTACTTATATAATTATAAATACTGAATTTCCTGTCTGTTTAAGTCCTAAGTTACAGAAAAATAAACATTTCTATGTATCTGTAAAAAAATTTTTAAAAGTTTAACATATAGGAAATGTGAAATTGAAACACTTGAAATCAGTCTAATTCGATAGTCTTTATAATTCTTATGAGACGATACAGATTTTCTATATAAGGTAGATTTTTATTTGAATTTGATCAAATTCATTCAACCAAATTAAGTAAATAAGTGCCATTAAAATTTATGGGTTTAAATGTTAAATAAAATGTTACAAATTAATAGGCTAAAGTAGTTTTGACTATCCCTTATTTTAAATTAAAACGTTTTTTTTTTCTTTAAAATATAAGACACGTACAACAGATTGTTTAAGTGCAAATTTGTATGATGCTGCTAATGGATAAACTGATTTGAAAAATCACTGCAGTGTACTTACCAGGTTTAAAAAATCTAAATAAGTTTAAAAATGTTGTTTCTAAAAGTATTGACTGGTATTTAAAAATGAACAAAGTATTCAGATTTTTTTTTCATTATTTTTTTTTAAGATTTCATGTGAAACATGTAATAACTTATCAGTTGTCACTTTCTTACATTCAAGATTTGTAATTAGAAAATACAAAATTAATTATTTTCACTTTTAGTGTCAGAATTGTGAAGAAGAGTTGTTTTTAGGAATTATATAGGATTATGTTATTTGTTCACTGATATTATCTCTAATCATTTTACATGTTATACATGGGAGGGTGTCAATAATTACCTGAGGTCAGAGTTCACAAAACTGTTAGACAGGCTTCATACCTTGTTAATTGGATTAACTATCCAAGCTGACACTTACCTTTAGGGAAAATGCTGGAATCTCATTGGTCGATTACATGTACAGTTACAAAATAATCATGTCTGATTGGTCAGATTTTAATTATTACCTGATAAACATCTCAGGTATGTCTGGACATTTGTAAACACAAATCTTATCTGATTAATTAATCACTGAATTAATTGACAACTTCCATACCATATGGTTAAAATAAAAATGTTCAGACCAGATTGGCACTTCCATAACACAACTTGATTCCATCGAGTCCATCAAATTATTTGTCACAGAAGCTCCAAGTGAATATCCAAGCTTGGAAGAAGAAGAAGTTAAGAGTTTGAATTGT
Source organism: Lithophaga antillarum (assembly GCA_028566495.1). Lineage (NCBI taxonomy): Eukaryota > Metazoa > Mollusca > Bivalvia > Mytilida > Mytilidae > Lithophaga > Lithophaga antillarum. Next base: position 4,047,931 of record JAOXYI010000032.1, read on the forward strand.
CAATGTTGATTGATAAGTTTGGATCCTCCAGTATGTATTTGGATATAACATTAAATGGAGCTTCATTTGAGAGACAACAACAGTATGAAAGATTGTATTATAAGAAAAATCGTCAGAGAAGAAAAAGTAGTGATCATGTCCCACTTAAAAAGTTAAAAAGAAGTATTCAGTGTCATATGTCACTGCTAAATTATGTAAGTGTAGTTTCTATTATTGTCAAAATGTATTCAAAATTGTTAGGTTTGCTTAAAAAAAATTACCACATATAACTGAAAAAATGTCAAACAAAAATTTTAACTTCTTAATTTTTAGCATTGTTGAACCAGCTGAACAGCAAAGCATGATAGAGAATATTTTTTCAAAAACATTCCACAGTTGTAAACAAGCAACTTATAAAAATAAATCATTATCATATATATATATATATGCACTAGAAGGCCAAATACCTACTTGTACACAATGTACTTTGGATACTAAAGTCTTTATTTGTTCATTTAAGTACTTTAATAGCTCAAATTAAAATATATAAAAGATCAATCATAAATTTAAAACTTTACTTGTGTCAAGTGAAATATAACGAACAAGGTAAAAAGATAAATAATGTCGTGGATAAGTACTATGGAGATCTTGCTACTGTCTTTTTTAAACCTTGAAAAGTATGGGCTTCAATCATGTATTCAATATTTTGACATATTCTAAGGTTATGAATTAATCAGCTTATGCCAGTTGTAAAAATAAAATAGTTTCTTTTACACGTATCCGGAGGACAAACTTGACATAGAACTTGTATGACTAAGGTGATATGTATTGATTGATTTCCATTTCAAAAGCTGTTTTTTGAATTTTTGACTAAGTGTGCATCAATAACATTACCATTAGAATTTTGATGTCTGGGTCGTATCGTGATTTTATAAAGAGGAGGTAACATTAGACTTTAACTACAGTTCAATTATATACTTCCGTTAGAGGAAAACATTAGTTTGAGTGGCGTAACATTTATGAATTTAAGGTTCAATGCATGTGTAGTCCAATCTGTCAGTTGGAAGCATCTATCGTGTAATACGTTGTTATCATTGTCCAAGTCACGCAAACAGGATCCACATATTAATGGGATAAACATTTTAATTTGATTCTAATATGTTAATCATGACTTGAAAGAACATGGAAAATGTTGTACTACATAGTAGTGGATAAAAATGGTGAAATGTATCAACGATCATACAGCGTTATAAATCAAAGACATTCACTAGTGGACGATCAGGAATTGGTCAAATTTATTAATATTTTTCAGCCTGGTAGTCGTTTGGTAAGAATTAAGTTGTGCTTTTGTAGAGGAGCTTAAATATTAATATTAAGGTGAATCAAAAAAGGGATAACATATTGTATGTAACGATTTATAATGGCTTTTAGATGCTATGTATGTTAGATATCAAAAATATTGTAGTTTGATAGCAAAAAATGTTTGGGAGAATTTATTCGTTTTAGGTGGTTTAGGTGTAAAATTAGTCACTTATAAATTTGTTATTGTTTATTGTTTTGATTGGCCGGATGAGTAAATAACATTAATAATTTTCAATGTATTCAGGATATAAAAAATGTTGATTTTGAGGAAGGAAATTGTTATAATTTTTTTGTTGCTTTCCTATGATGTTGAAATGAAATTCAGAATTGTTTCCCCATGATGTTGAAATGATTTCCAGACTGAGGGTTGATTTTAGTAGCCTATGGGTATGTAAAACCTAAATTTTAAAGTTTGCATGTTAGAAAAATTACACCATTCTTATTTCAGTTTGTTTAAAATTCACAATGATAAAAAAAAAGAGTAAATGTAATCGAACTTGTTTTGCATTGCTTTAGGGCATTCAGACATCGTCCTTGATAAAATCAAATACATCTCTGGAAGTCTTCAATACAAAAATACATCCTCAGGTGAAAATGTATTAAAACTAGATTTCCTTTCCTTTGTTTAAGTAGAAAATACATTTGTCTAAATCTAAAAGAGAGGTGTTAACATTCCTTTTGATTTCTTTCCATATCTTTGATCACACTGTTACAAATTATCTTAAGATTTTATCAAAGGACATCAGAATAAACAAATTAAAAGATCATTTAATTTTTGAGAAGACCAATGTAAAACTTGTTTTAATCTTGGTGAACTTGTTAGACATTTCTGTTATGACTTAGGAGTAGAACACACCTTTATTATGAAGGGGAGAGCTAGAATTCACAGTTTATATGATAACTTTGACAATTTTGTGTTATCCAAGTTAAAATGGATGCTTAATTTATCCACCTTAGTAAGTATGATAATTATTAACAATTTTTCCATACATTTCTGTGATCTTTCCAAAGGAATTGTATTTGAAATTTAGAAAAGTGTTAAATTGTTCCCTGTACTATAAAACATACTGTAGAATTCAGTATGAAAATGTTAATCTGCTTTTAAAAAGTTCAGAAAGAGTAATGACAGTTTTATTGTTTAAAAAAGAAATGATCTTTTAAAGTAGGGTTTTAGTTTTTACAAAAATTTGTAGTTCTTAAAATGTCATACAATAATTCAGATTATGAAAAGTTCCCAAATTGAAAAGAAATATTTTTTTCAAATTGATCTTTTATTGATTTTTATTTACCAAATTATTAATCTAATGACGTCTGAACCAGTTTCACACCCCTAGATTTAAAGATTTATAAAGATGAATTACTCAGATACATTTAAATCCTATTCAATTTCCTAATTCATCTTCTTTAAGATTGTACATATATAAATTAAAAATTGAAAGTAATGGTGCTGTATTGTTAAACTAAATTTAATAAGGTTATTAAGGTCATTTGAAGTTTGCTATAATAAATCTCTATTTTAAAGCCATCCTTAAAAGTCGGTGTCTGTGGCCATTTTGACTTGTGAAGATGAGTTAATGCAAATAATTTCAAAGGTAAAAATCTATTCCATAACTTGGAGTTTTGGCAATAGAATAAACTTTGAAAAACCTACTTATTATTTATATGAAAAAAGATAAAGCCATGTTGTCCATTGTCCATTTTATATGTACCAGTAGTGAATTTATGTTGAAAGTTGGAGCAGGATACAATGGCCTTGGCAATGGTGCACAGATTTGATGAATGTTTACCAGTAGAGAGGATGATGGGACTAACCTTATGAATTTAGAATTATGCAAATGTAATTAACCAACCCAAAAAACTGTAAAGCAAAGCAAACTTTCAGAGTTAGGTATAATTTGAGTAATGTTTTATTTTGTAGAGTTTGGTGACACTAGAACAAGAATCCAATCATCGTCTGTCCGCAGCCAATAGTGTCAACAATATCACAAACAATGGTGATGATGAGGAACAAGAAGATGACATTGGGCGTATCGCTGGATGGGCTGTTAACTTTAACAAATTACTCAAAGACCAAGGAGGACTTGCTGTTTTCACGGTAGGTTCAGTATTCGATAAAACTGATATGTATATATTTTGGTATGGTAATGTTAACTTTCTCAAACATTAACTAGGTCCAAAGGTTATAAAACTGAGTTTGAACTGAGCATGAAATTTGGTCTCAAGCAATAAATCCAGCAGTTTCATTGGTTAAAAATTTGAACTAAGATTGAGCTCAGACTCAAAAGTTTTACAATCTTAAAGACAGGCCTGGTGTCTTAAGGATAAATATGGCATTCAGTAAAATTGCTGTGTATACAGCATTATTATATAGCTGTTTGAATTAAAGATAGGCGGTGTTTACGGTGTAATGGTATTATTTATAGAAGATTCCTGATGACATTTTAACAATTGAGTGATGTGTAATGATGACGTGGATCGGTGTTTTGATGCCAGATTGTCTGTTATGATAAGGACAGGTCTATATACACATTTTCTGGTTCAAATCTTACAATATCATATTTGTTATAAAGGAAAGAAATATTGGCATTTAGTATATTGAACCATTAAGCATAAAACGATCCTTTTCCAAGGTTTGAAATGTCAACCCTTATTCAGTTTATATTAAGGATTCCCATTGCATATAGCTTTGTGTAATTTAAATTTCATAATGTTTATATTACAGGAATTTTTAAAGAAAGAATTTAGTCAGGAAAATATTTTATTCTGGAGAACATGTGAACAATACAAACATATTGAAGACTCAGATAAGGTACTTTGAATGTTTAATAGTATTGAGTTACCATTTAGTTTAAATGGGCAAAAAGTTTACATCATACAATATTACTATTAAATCCACAAGATAAGAAGTTTAAGCTTTAAATAAATAGTTTAAATGTGAATGTTATAGATTCAAGTCAATATGATGATTCGTTTTGTAAATGTTTAGGTGTTTATTTACCAAAAGTTGATAGAAATGAAAATGAGCTATAATCCTGACACGGAGAACATTTCTATCCAAATTCCAAGTGAAAAAATACAAAGCTGAAGAAGTTAAAATCAGATCTAAAAAAAAAAATATGTTGACAGTGTGCAAGGGCATTCTGTTAAATGGCAGTGTTGAATTTCAAATAGCAGGTCATGAAAAACCCACAAACTTAATGAAAAGTTAATATTTTTCAGAGGAAAGGTCAAGCTAAGGAAATCTTCATAAAGTACATGTCACCAAAGGCTACTGATCCCGTCAATATAGAACATGTTACTGTTAAACAAGTAGAGAAACAATTAGATAATCCTAGTACCAGTACATTTGAGAAATCTCAACAAGAGGTCTGTATCTTTAACAGTAACATTCAGTACAGCAAGTACTATGTAGGTGTCCTACACTGTGTCACATGTAAGAAGTTTGTGTATTCAGATCACTGATTTTTTTCTTTTAAACAAGAGTATTAATTACTTAATATGAAGTACATCTTACAAAGAGTAAGACATTTTACATGTATAAGAAACCAATATGTTCAGTGTGTTTTGTAATTTTGTCAGGGTAACAAAGAAAATGATTTTAGAAATAAAATTTCGTGACATCAGATTTCAATAGTGGAAAGCAAAGCACTTAACATGCACATTCTTCACACATGTAACAACAGAAATGTAAAAGAGCAATAATATATTATTTTACTTGTCATCTTCCTTCAAAAACTTCATTTGAAATATTTTTTGACTGCAGATTTTCAAGTTGATGAAGCAAGATAGTTACCCTAGATTTATCAAATCAGAACTGTATAAAACTTACCTGATGAGAGAAATGGAGGGAAAACCACTGGATCTACCAACTGATGACTTTGATGGAGGTCAGAAAGATAAAAAGGACGACAAAAATAAAAATAAAACTGAAAGCAAAGAAAAAAGGAGAAGATCATTGTTACCATGGAGACAAAGTAAGTTTGAATCACAGGGTGTTAACATCCATTTTATATTTGGATGGCTGAATATTTATGCTTTTCTTGTGACCTGATAGTTAAAATCTATTGGAAAAAGAAGTATCAAAAGTTTTACACTTTACAAGTGTTCATTATGACAAAAATAAAAAAAAACTGCACAATGGTGGCCAATTAATCTACAGTACTTATCATACTTAATTGTAACCAAACATTAAAAAGTAAATATTTCCTGAAATTCAATGTTCTGTCTGAGCACTCAGGTAACCTCCATTATTAAACCTATTATCAGAAAACAGCTAAAAATTTAGTATCTTCCTCCTCCACTAAGTAACTGACTTCTTCAGAGTAACTGAAAACATGGTGAAAATGATATTCAGCCATCAGAATACTGAATAATAAACAGAACAAAAAAGAAACAAAAACAGAAAAGATGAAATAGAATGTTTGTGTTAAAGGTATTTACTACTACTTAGAAATACACTGGGTACCTTATATTTATATTTTTCAGAGAGCAGTAAGCAGAGTTTAAAGGCATCATCAGATACTGATCTGAAAAAATCTAACGAGAAAAAAGACAAGGAAAAGGAAAAGACAAACAAAGAGAAGGAAGTAAATAACAATACACAGCGTAAACCTTCTGTCCCTGCCGGACCAGGGATAGATCTAAGTACCATGAGAAAGGAAGCTACTAAAGTAACACCAGACACAGATGAACATAATTTTAAATTCTGTCGTGTAATTATGCCTGATGGATCTACGACAGTCGTGTGTGCTAGACCAGGACAATCTATCAGAACAGTGCTAGGGAAATTGTGTGAGAAGAGAAGTTTATCTATAGCTGGTGTAGATGTCTTTTTGCTGGGGTCTGATAAGGTGTGTTATAGAGTCTGTTCTATTTTCTGATTTAGGACTTAATTGTTGTGACACCATCCGGAATTCTTCCAGGAGCATTATGTTTTATCATAACTATTACAAATTTCTTTATTTTCATGACAAAATTGCATTTAGTTAAATAATCATCTTTGAAGATATATAATTATATGAAAGCTATTGTAATAAAATGTACAGTAGGAAAATTTTTTTATCTAGAATATTTATTCAGTGTTTCCATAGGAACTGTGATATCTGCATGTTCTTAAAATAAATACAAATGTAATGTATATTTTAATCATTTTGTTTTTCACATTGCAGCCATTAGATTTAGCAGAAGATATTTCAACTTTAGGGTCTAAGGAAGTTATGATCGAAAGACGTGTTCTCTTTAGAATGGACTTACCAAACCGAAAATCTATTGGTGTTAAAGCCAAACCAAACCGAACAATCCGAGATGTGTTCAAACCAATTCTTAATAAATATGGATTTAAATTGGATAATATTTTTGTACAGTTGGTAAGTGTTTTGACTGTTACTTACTGAACACACATGACATTTGGTGGTATAGGAGAGCTCAAGAATAAAAACATGTAAATTGAACACATATGACATTGGGAATGGTGGTATAGGGGAGCACCATGTGAAATAAAATGTAATAACATACTCGAAATAAATTTTTACCAAATATCTGGAACATAATGACATGCAAAACACTCAAATCACACAAACACATAAGATCAAAAAATATTTAAAAAGTCATTCCAGGACCGCCTTTAAAGAGGTCTTTAAAAATATTTAAAACCATTTCACTATTTTATACCATTGAAGAAGAAATATGTTGGTTCTTACAGACATTAAATGGGAGACAACTCTTACTGATTTCAATGAATTTTTTTTTTTTCAGTCAGGAAAAGCTGATGTATTAGATATTGATGAACAAGTATCTACAATAGATAATCAGAGGGTTGTGATCTTACAACAAGATGATATAGTGGGTAGGTAGTCAACACCACATAAAATTTGTCAGCTTTTGTGGGATCTTTGGATATTCTAGTTTCTGGTGAAAAGAATGTATAGTATTTGTGGGTATTTGGACATCAACACAATTAATACAAGTTGATAAAAGTTGGTTGACATTTTGTTTTACTATTCTCTTGTTTCCTTTTAATTCAGAAAAGAATGTTTTGTGTTACAGGAAATTTATTTACTGTCTGAAAATTTAATGTTACTCATTTTTGGAAAATTTTTAAATATGCAATAATACAATATTTAATATGCAACTGGTTCTCATAAAATCAACTCATTTACTCCATCCACATTATATCATGTCACACAGATCAACACATTACACCAACTTTTATTCATCCTTCTTTTCTCTCTTTCTCTCATCACCTTTTCATCTTCATAATCACCTGTGCATTGTTGTGTGTCATCAGGGGAAGTAATCCATGTTTGTCATTAACTGCATTTTGTCTTGTTAATTTGAAAT
>JAOXYI010000032.1:4111040-4126519 GCA_028566495.1 Lithophaga antillarum
TGGAATGCTATGATGACCCACCTAGGCTTTTCGGGACTAGCTTTAGTGGCCAACCTTCAACTGAATGTTGTGTTCTCAAGAACAGCTATGGAATCGCACTGTCTCATGCAGTAACCGATGTCTAGCTTGGTCTTGCTCTCGATCGTTTTGTACAGCTGTAGTTTGGTCTCGTCAGAAGGTATGACGTCCGGAAAGATTGTACCTGATGGTTTTAAACAGATACATGATGGTGTTGTTGATCAGCGAAATCAAATCGGCATCCTGGTAGGCCACCCCCATCGTTCTTTCGAAGTCGACCTTCCACTAGCAGATAACTCTCAGCCGGGTTGGTGAAAAGGTCCTGGGTTTCGATGTTGATCCTCACTTCTGCCCCAGAGCTGTTCAGATTCGACTCCGTGATGGTTCATACTCGTGGTACTCATACTCCTGAAGAGTTTCAAAGGATTCAAAGGTCTTAGGTCTCTTCCTGACAATAAGCTCCCAGAGTCCGTGTGTTCTTTTGTACCGCACACTGTTCACAAAGATATCGTCCCCGTCAAAGGTGACCAGTTTGCTTCCGATGAGGATGTCATCAATCCAAATGAATAGTCTGCCTCGTTCGTCATACTGCGTTGGAGATACTTTTCTGCTCGAGGTCCTAGAGTCGTGTGAATGCTTGTTTTATCGATGGGAAATGGATCAGCAAACTCTGGAGGTGGTGGCAATGCTGGCAGCGGCGGGGGTATTGTTGGAAGGTCCTCGATCTTCTTGCTAATCTGAGAGGCAGTCTTCTCTTGTGCTTCTACAACGGGCTTTAAAAACTTGATAAGATCCCGGCAGATCCTTGCTTCTCAGTCGTTGTTTTAAGTTGCGCGCTTGGATGTTGCGTTTGACAGGCTGGAACTCCTTAGCAAGAGCTTCGCGCTGCTTTGGATCCGTAATCGTAATGAATGAGATCTCTATTTTATTTACAGCGTTTAGGCGAACGCTCACAAGCGTTTACTCGAACGCTCCATAGCGTTTACTCGAACTCTTAATGAAGTCCTGTGCACGTTTCAGGAGTGGACATTCTAGGACCCTACGGCGTAGGTCTTCATTCCGTTTACGTGCTTGGGTACGGTGTCGGCGGTTGGTTTTACCCGTTTTGAGCGCTAACAACGTGAACGTTCCAGGATTCTATGACACATGTCTACATTCAGTTGGTCTGCGCAGTGTTGACCATCGTTTTTACCAGTTTTGTCCTCCTGACAACGTGAAATTTTTAAGTGCCTACGACACTTGGTCTCATTCGGTTGACATGGATAAGTGCATTGGTGACATTTTTGTGTCTTCACTTCACATGGTTTCTCTTGGATCTTCACTTTACATGATTTTCTCTCGGATCTTAACTTGGGGCACACCTCTACCTAATATACTGTAATCATTGTAGACGAAACGTTGGATAAGAGTTTAAACACCACAATTGACACAGATGAGTTTCGAGTGTTCTAACTCAAAATCTTCCCACTTTTGCTTGCACTCGCAGTTACAAACGTCCATATGGATGAGATCGTCTTCAAGAAGCCTCCCTTTCAGTTCATACTGATTCATCAGATGAAAGTATTTGTATGATTCCATTCTTTTTATTAGGGTCTGTAGAACTCATTTAATTTACATCAGTATCTCCCATTTGCCTTTGAGCTAGTAAGGTCGATAGTGACGAACCCATGAGGCTCGGACCAGCAGCGGTTGCACAAGGTCTTGAACTCCCCCATGGTCAGGTCTGTACAGTAGTCGCGATGGATATGGTCGAGGTTCCTAGCGTCTTGCCGGAAGACACAGATGAAGTTAGTATTCTCCCTGGTGGACTGTCTTGGCAGCTTGAAGTAGTTCTGGCATAGGTAGAAGCAATCGACGTTGTTGTGCCGCCCACCTGACGTAATAGTCTTCGCACTTGTTTTGCTTGCTCAACATCAAGTCATCGAACATCATCAGGTTCTTACGAGTCCTTTCAAGCTCGCGCGGGTCTGGTACCTTGCCGTCGTGTTCGAAGAAGAAAACATCGATGCCGCTACGTCGTTTGGGTTGGAGGATTCTATCGACAGCGTCCAGCAATGAATAAGGGCATTTATCCTTGACGGAGAGGAGTTCACGTATTTCTTCTTTAGAAAATCCATTCTCTAACGCCTTTCGCAGAAGCTGCTGATAGATGGGCTGGTGAAGCGATATTCTGAAGACATACAGACGATCGTAGTTCAACTTCCCCGATCGAATAAGGAGGGTATTCATCAACTTTGTCTTACCGCAGTCCGAATTCCCAACGATTAGACTTCTGATCGATCTCTGAGGAAGGAGAAAGTGGTTGTGCCTGGTCGCAGCAGCTTCACGAGATGTCTTCAACGTTCATTTATTTAAATAAAAGATTTTCTACATCGTGAGATATAAAAGGAAGACGGAGACGAGGAACGTTATCGAGACTATGACCAGCAACGGGCGACGACGGAAGACTTGGACTTCCACCGTTTGCGGTTCGAAAAAATTTCAGTTCATTGCTTCAACCACAGGTGGCGGCCTTGTGAACAAACTGATCAACAGCCTACCGGTAGAGATGTATCTGCCGGGGCACAACTTCACGGGACCTGGGACCCGACTGCATCAACGTCTGAACGCAGATGGAACGCCTAAATCTTGGTCGATGCCCATCAACAGAGTCGACCAGGCAGCCTATCGCCATGATCTCTGTTATGCCAAAGTCAAGGATACGACCACCCGCAACTCCGTCTGCGACAAGAACATGTTGAACGAGCTCGATCGCATCGACAACCCCACGATAAGAGAAAGGATGGATTGCGGCATCGTCAGACCTCCCATCGGTACCAAGGTGAGGTTCGGATTCGGCATTAAGAAAAAAAAGTTCGTTGGTCGGATGAGTTAGCTGATGAGTTGCACAAGCCTGTTCGACGTAAGTTCCAGAAACGCCGTGTGATCGTCGGCCTTGTGGATGAAACTTGGGCTGCCGATTTCGTCGACATGAGTGCCTTCTCTCGAGACAACAAGGGATACAAGTTCATACTGAGCATCATCGATGTCTTCTTCAAGTACGGCTGGCTAGTTGTGCTCAAGGACAAGAAAGATGCGACGGTCAGAGATGCTTTCCAGTCTGTGTTCAAGTTCCGCGTTCCCAAGAAGTTGTGAACGGACAAAGGAACCCAGTTCCAGAGAACTGCTCCAAAAGCATAGCATTGAGCTCTATTCTACCGAGAACGAAGAGAAGTCGATTGTTGTCGAACGCTGGAACCGAACTATAAAGGAGAAGATGTTCAAGTACTTCTCGGCCAACTCGACGCGCACGTGCATCGACGTCCTGGACGACCTCGTTCATCAGTACTACACCACCAAACACCGATCCATCAAGATGACCCCTACTGCGACGAGTCAGACGGAACACGAGGCCAAAGTGTTCTAGACCTGTATGGTGACGTACCTTCCATGGAAGCGCATAGTTTTCGCGTTGGCGACAGGGTTCGAATCACCAAGAAGAAGAGCACGTTTGCGAAAGGGTACACACCTCGGTGGACCGAAGAGGTGTTCACCATCTCTCAACAGTTGACACACTCAACCACCGACCTATCGTGTCAAGGACTTCAATGGTGAGGAGATCCAGGGGTCCTTCTACGAGCCCGAACACCAAAAGACAGATCAAGACGTCTACTGCATCGAAAGGTCTTGAAAAGGCGAACCAGGGACGGTGTGAAAGAAGCCTTTGCTCAAATGGAAGGGTTATATTGCATCGTTCAATTCGTGGATCAAACAGTCAGAGATGGTATCGCCACAACAAGCTTTCCAGTCTTGGTGATTATCAAGACTAGAAAGTTTGTGAGGAAAAGGACTTATTGATTAGCCAGTGGTACGACGCCATCTACTACTATCTCATCTTCGTTTGCGGTTGTTCGCTTAACCATTGGTACGATGCCATTTACTACTGTCTCGTCTTCGTTTGTAAGTGTTCGCTTAGATCTCTCAGTAGCGGCTCTGCGTCTAGACCCGGTTGTCGTTGGAACTCCTGCGGGATGTTTCAGCTTGACAAAGGTCTCCATACTGTCATTCCTATCCTAGTTGTCGAAATCTGCTTCTCAAGTGTGCCATACTTCTTGTCGACTGCATCAATCTTACCTTGCATCACTTAGACCAATTCTTGCCAATTTTTTGCGTACCATCCTTAAGTGAGTGTTTTCCCTCTGGAAGATTACGAATTGCATGATTCTGCATATCTAGGTCAACTTTCATCTTACCCTCGTTGGTGGAGACGCATTCCGACTTGCCCACTTTGTCTCGTACATCCTTCTCGAGACCTTTGATCGACACATCATGTTTCCGCTCGAAACGTTTCAGCTCCATCGTCATCTGATTAAGCTTCGTTTGTAATGCTTCAATTTAATCCATGCTGTCTTTCAATTGTTGATTGACCTACAGCTTTGTTACAGCATCTCCACTGCGTTCGGGAGGTCCCGAGTTGGTGATACGATGATCCCTCATGTCGAGGTCCTGAAGTATCTTCGATAGAGTTGTACTTCTATCTCTTGAAGATCCGAACTTGTCTACCATGCTTATTTACTGGGGATCAACGAGAACACCGCTTCGTCAAATGGTCGCCCTTCCGAAAGTAACTTCAACACGTGCAAGCAGAGATGTCCGCAGACGACCGTGTCCCGTCGTTGGAGTTCATCCATGTTGTAATAAATAGGGAACCTGAGGTATCTTCTCAATTCGCCGAGGTGGGAGTCCGTAAGGGTCGAAGTACACCTTTGTAGACTTATTCTTGAACCAGCACACTCAATGCGTCCCGGGCCCGCTCAGGTTATCGTGATTCAGGATTCCACACTGGACGGCATGTTTGGCAGGCCGTCCCGCATGAACAGCCCCCTGAAGTGTGGGATATATAGGTCTTTCACAGTCTTTTCTAGCTCTACGTTGGCCAGCGCTTTGTAAGGGAGTACTTTGTCATGTACCCATACCGTCAGCGATTCACTCATTTACTTGATAGTGTCCGTGAGCCAAGGTGAACTCCGTCACCGAGGATGATTCTCTTGTCGTCGTTGGCTGAAAGAGCTTTCTTGTTACACTCCAGAGTGTATATGAAGCTTACTCCGGAAGATGTTTATCGTTCTGTATGTCTCCTTTCCCGTGTCAAGACATGTCTTATAGTCGTTGAAAGAGATACCCGACTTGACAACGTTCTTCGTCACACTTTTTGCCCTCTTACACTCCTGTGGGCCCACCTTAAGGGCGTACATCTTGGGCCTGAACCTCACGTATTCGATCATGGATTTCCCGGCACACTCGCCCTTGAACTTGGTACTCCGCATGTGAATCGGGACCAAGTGTTCATTGACGACGGTCCTTCGTTTGAAGTTAGGTTTTGCCACCAGCCTCAGGGCTGCCTTCTTGTTGTTGATCAAGCGTACATCAACCCTGTTCGGAATGTTTTCCATGGTTTTTCCGAAGACGTAGTTGTTCATCAGCTTGAAGTCTTTTTCGAAGTTAGTCTTAGCCCCAGCCCTGAGCGCTGTGTTCATGTCAATGTATTCCTTCAGCCATGGACTCTAGTTGAACCTGATGACCTTGTGGATTTTCTTGAGCTTCAACCCCCGGGCCAGGTAATACTTTAGGTTGACGTAATGGAAGACGTACCTTTCCTTGTCCCTTAGGTTGGCCACCAACTTCCTGACCCCATTGAGTTCCAGGGCTTCCGGGGCCAGAGGATAGTCATTGTGGTAATCATGGATCGTGGATATTCGAGGTCCACCTCGAGAATGTATCCCTGTTCATCCTCCTCACTTAGTCTGTCAAGGTCCAGCATTTCCGCTGGGTCGATCCACTTGAAGCCGTAGGTCGGCACGTGTTTACTCATCGCCCACTCGTAGAGGTTGTTCGCGTCGAGGTATATGAGGTAACTGGTCGGTTTGCTTTCGTCACGTATGGGTTGTTCGCCTTGGCATACCTTTGTGAGGTAATGGTAAGTCCACCCCAACCCCATCTCGATCATGAGCAGCATATTGGGGTCTATCAGGAAATCCATTTTCACTCCCGTCACTTTCAACGCCGCGTCGTAGGCCAGGCCCGGCGCCGTGTAGTACCAAGCCGGGTCGAGGTCGTAATTCTTCATGCAAATATCCCGGAGTTTTTCGATGACATCGTAAAGCAAGATCACGTCCGTCTTCAGGTATAGGTCATGGTATTCACGCATGCTGGATATCCCCATTTCCTTCCAGACCTTCTTGGCATGGTTGTAATCTTCGGGGCTAATGTCTTCGTTCATAAGTCGGTTGTAGAAGTCTTTCTTCACCGAAAGCCAGGTCTCCTTGAGCTTTTCGAAGCTGTCCATATAATCGTACAGATACACCCTTTTCTCAGAAGCAGGTCCACGTGGTCTGTCTTCACCTTCTCTGTTCCGACCGGAATGTCATATCATTCGTCCATCTCCTTGACGGTGAACATAATATCATACCCCTCGACTTTTTTCACCTTCTGGGAGCAACCTTGGGGGATCCGGGCCAGATTGTCGCGTGTTACCCCTTTCTTGTAGATCATCAAACCCTGGAACACGAGCGATCCCACTTCAATTTTTGCTCGGTCACGTAGTCGAAAGCTGCCATCAGGGCTTTGTTCTCGAAGGTGCACATGACGTAGTTCACGGTTGTCCCCTCGATGATGTAGTCCGTACCTTTCTTCTGCTTGGACTGTCAGGCAAGTGTGTGGAGGTCCGGATTCAGCTGGATCAACTTCATGATGTTCCGCATTCCTTCGTAGTACTCGACGAGCCACTGGGCGCGTCGGATTCCAGCTCGGCCTTCTTTTCGTTGATTATTTCGAGCAAGAATGTCTTGGCTTCGTCCCGTGTGATCCCATATTGAGCTATAAGGTCTGCAATGAGCTTCTCCTTGTTAGCAATGTAGACGTCGAGCCCGTCACAGTCTATGTCGTGCTCGTGACAGTACCAGGACAACAAGGTCGGGTGTGCGTTCTTCATGTCGATGTCGTACATGTGGTCGGCGCAGAGTCTGTGTCGGATCTTCCGGCTCATGTTTTGGAGCCCGATCTTCTCCGCGGTCCAGTTCCTTCCGAATCCGTTCCGTCGGTAGTAACGCATCGTACATTCCCCTAGGGCGTTTGTCCAGGCTAGGTACTCCTGCAACAGCGTCAGCTGTGCATTCTTATCAATTTTCTGTCCCTTGATGAATCGACTTCCTAGTTCCAGATCGTCGGGGTGTGCCAAGATGTATTCCAACTTCCTTCTGTTCACGATCTGTCTGAGGGTGATGTTTCTCCAATTCTCGGAATCGAACTGGCCGATCTTAAACAGTTCCGGGTTCAGGGGTTTGGTTCCGAGCACTCGCTACATGTTTGCGAACGCATCGGCTAGAGTTGCCTCGACCAAGCTCTGGAGACGCGCGTTCATGAACTTGATACTGTCGATGAATCTCAGTTGCTGGTACAGGGTCTTCATCTTCCCGTTGTCTCTCCTCAGTGTTGGGGATGCATGTGATCCTGCCTTCACTCACCTCCAGATTCTTGACAAAGAGATGACTGTCGTACCCAGCCAGGTTGTGAAAGATCACGGGGATGGACTTTGGCACTCCGTTCTTCAGATTACACTCATTGTGTGCCTCTCCTCTAACTTACCTGTGAGATGACAGTGGTCCCTCACTTTGTCGTCTCCAAGTTCTTGGTCGCAGATCCAGGACTTTGTTGCTTCTTAAAAAATCTTCTTATTTTCGTCCGTCATCAGCATTGGCAAAGTTCTGGCATCGTTTCTCTATAATCTCCGTCAACCGCTGTGGAACCTTTTTGGCCGGAGTTTTGCTTTCTCTGTTTGAACTTTCCCTGTAAAACATTCAAAATCCGCGTACACCACAAACGATACTCTCATAGATCTTATGTAATTTTCGAACTGCTGATAAGTTCCGGCTTCGGGCATTACTACTATCATTGCCTTTTTATTAGTACAGTATTCCTTGTGCTGTCCGATTGTCTGTTCGTTGTGAAAGTGGTTCAGGCACCGGCTACAGACGTAAATTTCTCCGTCGTGGTGGAAATCTTTGCTGACAACATCCTCGACAGGGATTTGATAGAGCAGTAGTGTTTCCGGCCCTGACTTTCTATCATTAGGAGGTTACGATTTTCCGCGTAGTTGGAGATTCGCAGGGGTATATCTCTTTCTTTTCCACTCCGTACACGTTGACGGCTAGGCTGTGGTTGATCTTCTCGAATATGCCAATGTCTTAGAGGGTCACGGGGAAATCTATGCCTTCGAAATTCAACTCCTCTTCCCATCGTTGGTACTGAGTCACTCCATGGCTCCATGGATGTTTTTTTGGTCCACATCCTTGTAGTGGATAGCGGTTAGTATGGCCCACCTGAAACACTCGGCATCATCGTTCTGAACATTGACGACGGCTTTCTTGTCCTTCAACCATTTTGGCAGTGGTATGTACTGGGACATTGCGATCGGTCTGTAGTTATTTATGTTGAGCTTCAGACGCACCACCTCCTTCAGTGTCCACCCACTCTTCTCCCTTGTCCATTTTGCAAACCTTTCCTCGATGCACTCAACATTTCTTCAACGTAGGTAGCTTCTGTGATGACTTCGTTCTCCGAGGCAAAGTAGGTTTCGTTCTCTTTCTCACCCTGCCTGCCATTTTCACAAAAACGCAGTGCAGAACAACGTTTTCTTTTGACTCTTTCGTTTCCACCCCATCGATAATGTCCATCATCTTCGGCCGGGTCTCCTGCTGGAATGTATCCACATCCATCTGAACTATGGGTTTGATTGTCCATGTCGTGAACACACTATCCAGGGTCTTTTCGGGTAGGATTACCTCTAACTTTTCCTCCGCTTCCTCCTTGTTCTTCCTTATCTTCTCTTCCACCCTCTTTGACAATTCCTTCTTCCGTAACCTGTTCACCCCTTTCATCTCCAGCTCACTCCCGCAATTCCCTGTACGTAGGCTCCTTTTCAACCTTTTCGAACTTGTGGTCGGTCTCGAACTCGATCAGTTCGACTAGCTGATCTTTCCTCATCCGGTAGAATCCTTTAAGCTTGTGCTTTTTGGCTATACCCCTCAACTCTTTCACGGTTTCAACCACCCCTGTCATTTTGTTAGACCCAACCATCTCTTTATTACATCCCTCATTATTTTTTTTTCATTCGACAGCGTCAACGTCATGCCTCCTTATCAGCCATAAATCAGTCTATGTTCATTGCTGCGTCCATCTGCCTTTCAGTGGACGTTTGGTCCATTGAAAGGCAGTGTTTTACAATGTACACCAGCTTCGTCTCTGGACTTCTGATGGATGTATGCTCGGGTTCCAGGGATTTTTCCTACAACATGAGTTCGTAGTCATAGTTGTCGACACCACTTCGTTTAGCCTTTTTTCATTCCATGGCTGATAACATAATTCCCCCTACCTTCGTCGATCTTCAGTCCTTCAAGCTCTCTGTTCAGTCTTCCACATCCCCATATTTTGGTTTCTTCCCTCCCGTCATCCAACGTCGGGAATTTAGAAGTACCGTATACTCCTTTGACCTCTTTGATATCCGCGATCCTGAAGACATTTTCTGTCGGCAGCTCTTTCTAGTTGAACGCTTTTTGCTTTCTCTCCGCCCTTTTAGCTAAATACCTCTCACAGAACTCTTCTGGGGGTAAGTGCTTTCTTCTCAGTATTCTGAGTCTGTTCTAGTTTTCTCACCAACTTCCTAGCTTTGAGCTTCTTCAGCATATCTCTTCGTCGCTGGTGAGATCTTCTTCTTCCTGCTCTGCCCAGGCTACACACATTTGGGTCTGTAATACCTCTTCCTTCTCACTCATCTGAGTCTGTTCAACCTCTTCCATCTTTGCATTACCTCCAGACATCTTGTTTCATTGAAGACCCCATTTCTTTGTTTTTGTATCCTTCTCCGGCCCGGCCATTCCCCCCTTTAGACCAGGCTGATAAATGTAAACGTTGGTGTTCATTTTCTCTCTCTCAAAATTTTTTGCGGGCTTGAATGACCCAAAAAATGTGCTGAAAATCTCTGAAAATTGAAATGCGGCAGAACTGTCAATTCTGTACTACTAACGTAACAGTTATTTAACAAGAAGCAGTAATAATGACACACTGATGAAGTAACTGTGACATCATAAACCTGAAATTTGCAGTAAGCAGCTTTAATCTCTCTAGAATACATTTTACTACTTGAGTCAGGCTTAGTTATAAAAGGAGACAGATCATTTTATGTCGATAAAAAGTCCCTTATCCTGTTTCTTCATTAAGCATTTTTTCATTGATCATGTAGTATGGAATCCCAAAGTTGGGTACGAAATTATGCCTGTGGAGAACATGTCATCTGACTTTTCAATGCAGATATACAAGATAATTACTTATATTTATGTAGTGTTAATAAATCTGATTGCATGGTCTTCCTTTTTCTTTCTTAAATCAGATAACCAAATGAACATATCTATTGCGGCGGATCATTGAAAGCTTTAGATGTAACCCTTATTTGACTGAATCAGGGAAACCATATTACAGTACGGTATCAAAATTGAAGATTATTAAATGCCTGATTACGAACAAAATAAAGCTTAGTTAATTTAACAAAGTTGTGATCTGTCTGTTCTGTTCACATTTAATCATCACATGCACGTAAAAAACATGCTAACATTGTATCTTATTTACAGGAATGATGTCCCACATTCATATCAATCCCAGTTAGATTATATTAGTATTGTCCTGATACGGGTAAGTATTTATCATTTCAAAACACCTTGAATAGGAATCACATGGACTGATTGATGGCAGTCGTGACATTTTATGTAGAGACCGATTTCTTAATGGCATTAAAGTTACCTAGCGCATTGTTTTTACCTAATCTGTAATCTTAACTTTTGACAGGTTAAAAACATTTATATATAACCAAAATTATTACATCTGAAAGATAAAATACCAATAACAATTAGGGCTGAACTGAAGTGAATGTGAGAGAAAAAAAGATCTATTAAAAGCATAATATGATGTTGCTACGTAAATTACTTAAATGCAACCTAAACCCTCCGTAAATTCAAATAATGAACACATATGAAATCAGGGTATTTTGTCAATCGGTTATCCTCATTTCAGTGCGTGTTTTCATCTCGTATATTCTAGTGAACTTAAAATAAAGGATACGTCAGAGACTAGAAGTTCTAGTTAATATTTAGACCTTTTTTTCTGAAATTGACACACAGATGAACCACTCAAAACTAGGATCTATCAAAAACGATACAATTTCAGTTTTCCTATCGTCAACTTCCGTTTCCTGAGTAGTAATAGACCCTCTTCCCGCCATATGGTATTTATGTGATAAGAGTATACTTCTAACTCAGAAACTAATCAAACAACGATATGAGGAAGGAAGGTTAAAATATTCGCTTCGCAATTTTTACGGTCGCCATCATGAGGTGGTGGATCGGTATAATATTTCATTGTCTGAATTGCTGCAGACGTATTTTCGTCATCGTAGATCCTACAGGTGTCCATTTGTATTTACATACTGAATGTGTCCTGAACCTTTCTGTGACCTCTGCTACCGGACACAGGTGATGCATGCATAGCAAGAGATCCTTACCCTATGGACGCACTTGGTCTCTCTCAATTCTGGACTTCATGCAATCCCAACTGTTTATTTACTTGGGTCTGTCATCTTCGTTGGATTCATGAGTTCGAACTGCTTTTGGTATGCTAATTTTTATGTTTATTATATTTTCCATCTTTTATAATTTTGTCGTTTGTACTGAAGACTGTATCTATATACTTTTTTTAATATATAGAATGAACATCATCCTTATACTAGAGCATAAAAGCAATAACGTTACCTTTTGTATCCTGGTTTTGGTTCAATCAGGTGGGTATCTACTCTTTCGGTGTTGTTTGGGATATAGATATTCTTGTAACATTGATATCTAGGTTCCATTCTTTGAACATACTGATTGATGTATAGTGTTCCATTCCCTGTTGCACCCCAGTCAAATAAGAAGTAAGATACATTCAAGGTAAATCCTGCCGCATTTTGGTACTTTGGCATTAATTCAACCTGGCAAGTAAAAATATTTCTTTTACTTTTACCTGTTTTCACCCTCTTTATTTTTGAAAGCTTTTGGACGGAAACCGTAACAACGATTACCGTAAAATGTATTAGCGCGTTGGACGTTGTTGACGTAAAGTGCGCACCATGAGAAACTTCGGTGTCTTTTTAGTACATCAGTAATAATTTTTTTTTTGAACGGAATTCGTATAGAGGGAGGGGAAAATAAACGATGATTGAAAAAACTGACGGGTTGATCCCTTGCACTGAAAGAGTTTACGAACGTCGAATTGGAAGCGGCTGTCGGGAAACTGATTTTGGACGATTTCAGGTCGTATTCGTGCGGAACGGATTGCCGAAAAGAGGTCGAATTCTCGAACAAAATGCAGGATAATGAATTGGGACGATTTCGACGGACGGGAACTCATTGGACGTTCTTGTATTGCCTCGGCGATGCACTTGCACATATATTTCGATTCCTGGCTCATCCGGACGAGATGCACGAGTACTAGGATGGAAATTACTATTGCAACACGGACGAAATTCAGGCTTGGGACAGCGTCTTCTGCGGCCATCTGTGTTTATTCATGTTTAAGAGACTATTGATCGGCGAACGCTTTGACCGACGTCGTGTTTTCGTTGCCGTGAAAAAAAAATAATGCCCGTAAATAAATCCGGATAAGTGAGAGGAAGCGAAAACGACGACGAAAAAAAAATCCCAACGAACTGAGTGAAGATTTTGACGCCAATACTCACACAATCACCAATCTCAAACATTCTCTGACGAACCCTACCCATACCTCCATAAAACGTTTTGTGATGAGGTCGCCCACTAGATGACAAGACAAACTGGACAAGACTACGTATGGCGAATTGTTCGCCATTAGTAATCAGATGGAAAAGAACAACGTGGACAAAACCGCATTCCAACCGTACAAGAATACCATCGACTTCGCGCTGGAAGACAGAAAGCTCATCATCGACGATCCAATCTTATCGAACTGTTCTGCGACGTACGAGCAACATCGGAAAGTGCTGGCATCGCAGATGGAGCTGAACAATAGTTTCTTGTAACTGAAACGGAAAGTGATCGAGTAGGAAAGGAGAGCCTTAGAATAAAAAATATATATATTTTGCGATAATAAAATAAAAGATGTCCGTAAACAAATTCAGATTCTAGACGAGCAGCTACCACGACGATGTCGCTAGAAAAATCTTAGTCAATCAATTGGAACGAATTTTCGATGCAGGAGGACAGAGGGCATTAATCTCGGTACGTTGGAAAATCTCCACGATGTCGCAACGCATTCTTTGGTCTCTGATGCTGCTAAGGTCGCGTTAGAGAATCAAGAATCGCTATTATAAGAATTCGAATATCAGAAAACGTTTCGTCGAGAATCTATGACGATAGCCAAACAGTTTCATCTGGTCCGAAATGTTCAATCCGACCATCCCATTGGATCAAGACAGAATTATGAAATGGTCCTGGTAAATCTAGAAACGTATTTTTCCATTGATATCGTGCTTTCTGTGGTGAAGTCTTCGAGCTTGTACGACCCCGTCGAAAATTTCAAATCGTTCACGTTTGACCGTTGTCGTGCGAATAACGAACCCTCTGTTGTGGGATGTACAAAAGATCAAATAATTTCCAAAAACTGCCGCTGTGAAATGTGTCCTCATACTGAGCAATATATACAGAGTAAATTTGGACGTGCCGACTTCGAGACGACCATTGTTGGTATTCGACGTCAAAGAATACGTCTATGACGAACACATAGAACGGCCCGGTTATTTCGAAGCCGAAGAAATCGTTGACAGCATATCCATCAATAGCATCATTGCAGCTAATAATGCTCTAGGGGGAAGTCACGACAATGCAACTTAGCAAAACGTCGTATTCACATTCTCCCCAACGTTGGGCCCCGCTACAAAATCATACAGAATCCACTCTCGGCCGTCTACCTGCCAATCAATCCCAGAACGCTTGATTTCATGCAAACGTTCTTCATCGATAAGGAAGAACGCCCCATCGATCTCAGGAACGAACGTCTAACGAATAGATATCACCTGAAAGAAATTGAGTTCACATTTTTTGGTATTCATTTTGTTATTTCGTAAAAAGAATAACAAAATGAGTTTATTTATTCTTCCTCTTAGCCAATTCCCGCACAAGCGTCGTCCCCACCCCGTCAATGCTGCCGGTCTTCCTCAATGCACCCGTTTCGTCGAAATACGACTGCATCAACGAAGTCACACCGTCGAATTCATTCTCTTCATCTTAAAAAGCTTGTTTGTTCAGCGTCACCAAACTTCCGTTCTTTCTCTTTGCCAATCTCGTCATATCAGCGTGTTTCTTCCTCTTGGACAACATCGTCCTACACACAACAGTCAACACGCCGTTTCCCAATGCTGTGACCCTCGACCATTCCCATCGGAACGCAAGCCAAGAGTCCCAAGTCTGTCAAATTCGATTTGATGACATTTTCGGTCGTCACGACGTTTACCACCGCATATGCCACCAGCGACACAAAAGCAGCTTTATTAATCGATTGTTAATCTTGACCAACCTTTCGTACTTGTCGATTTCGGCGTCCAATTCCCTTTCGATATTTCGCAATCTATTCATTCAAAAGACATCACTTTTCATCTATCCCACCGTCCGATTTTTTTCTTTTTTATAATTTTTACAGTCCCCCTTTTTATAGCAGCCTGCCTAAGAAGGTACGTTTATGAACGATCTATTGGGACCAAAGATCAATCCGCGTCGGGTCGTAAATCTGTTCGCCGCGTTTCAAGTCCGCCTTCATTGCTCCGAATCATGCAAAAATAGACCGTTGTGCCTGCATGAGATCTACATCGCACGTCCGACGATTTTGTTGACTCCTCCCAACCGGCTCAATGTCCCGATTCCCAGCGCCGGTAACCCGGTTTTGGCCAGCATGGCTAACGATCTCGCCGCCACTTTCAAATTTGTTGTGCCGCGTACAAAATTCTCGCGATCCAACACCCTGTTGATGTATTAATAATAAAAATAATAATAAAACCTTTATTTAGAGAAGGTAACTTATTCGTATTACACAAATTTAAAACAAGGCCTTCTAACAGCAGTAAAATGTGCGTAAAACAGTGTCAAATTATTATAACAATAAAGAATAAAATATACGAAATAAACAACATATACAGCTACTAAAATATAAAGGTATACAACACATTCCATTTTATAAAAAATATAATGATTTTTAGGAATGTTTGAATTCAAATACAGAATTAGATTTTTTTAATTTCTGGGGTTAATGAATTCCAAATTTTAGTCTACTAAAAGTAAAACTTGACTTAAATGATCTGTACTGGGCTTTGAAAAAAAAGTTGTCTTGTGATGAACATCTAGTATTGTAGAATTGATTTCTATACCCATCTG
>JAOXYI010000032.1:4235110-4250106 GCA_028566495.1 Lithophaga antillarum
ATTGTAATAGAAGAATACATGAAGTAGAATATGATTTCGTAAATCATATGATATATTCTTGGAAATTATTTGCTATACTGAAACTTTGAAATAATTTCATAATATTACGCGTTAAATTTTGTTAATATTACATAAGAATTTGGTAAAATTTCCTGAAAATATATCCTTTATAGGGTGCTTTCTGGAATTGATATAAGTTGTACTGTCTTAAATGTTTTTTTAATTGTGATTTAATGCCAATGCAAGCAAAAGTTGATCATTTTGTGGATGAAGCTGGAGAAAACTGCCAGCTTTCAGCAAGTAATTATTAATCATTCACATTGAAAGTTGGTTTTCAAGCAAACCTTCCTTTTCATTTTTCCTGTTTGCCCAAATTTAGATGGTGAACTCATAACCTTAGAACTGAAAAGCCAGTTTCTTGTGCAGGCTAATGTAACTAACTACATGTACCTAGACCACTCTACTATTCAGGCCTCTTAATATTTTAGAGAAAAAAAGTTCAAATGTACTTTATTGAAAAAAATGAAATATATCTCATCAGTTTCTTTCTTTCTACAAAATAGCAACAATGGCAGGTACATGTAAATGTTTGTACTAGTAAATGATTTCTGATTGCCTAAAAATATCAAAGAATTTAATCCATCTCTGGCACTTTGTGGCATTAGATATTGATCAGGTAAACCCATTTCTTATAAAATCATTTGAGTTATCAGAAGATTGACTGTGATGATTTTCCATTCAATGTCAGTTATGGAGGGCTGATTGTGACATTTTTTTGATTGATAAAGATTGTTATGAGAGGCTGTTTCTGACATGTTCAATTAGCAGATTATGCAATATACTTGAAGAGAGTCATTGGAAGACTGATTCATAAATCAGAATAGATGTATTACATTAGGGAAGTGATATGAAGAAAAATGGATCAATTTTTGTCAAAAAATGTATTGTTAGATATTATATATTTCTTGTAAAAAAAAATTGAAATGTAATTTAATAACAGTTCATGGAAAAAACAAAAAAATCTTGTAACTCAGTAATAAGTCAAAAACAGTGTGTTTTTATGTTTGCTCCTTTCTTGTGCTCAGACGAGTTCTCATCACCTTTCATGCAAACAAAAAAGCTCTTTTAAAGTTTACCATAAGCATGCTTTTTATGATAAGGTTGAATGTGGATTTATAACAAGTAACAAACAATGGTCATTGTTTCACATGTGCAATAGCCATTGTCAACTGACCCAGGCATAAAAATGTCAGATTTTGTCAAAGGTGTAAAAATCAATTTGTCTATTTTATGGCAGTAGAACACGAAAACCCTTGACACCTGTACCTTTAGGTGCCGTGGTAGTACTTGTAACGAGATATCAACCCACCTGTGCCATGGACTGATCAATGTATAATTATCCTGAATATAAAATGACTTCATCAAATGTCTAACATTTATTTATGGTTCCTGTATTGTATTGTTTTACAAGAAACATAAAACAAATGTGACTGATTTTGGCTCTCTGCATTAAGATGTTTTACTTTTGCATGCAATGAACATGGCATTGAAGGAAGCGATCGAAAGAATTAACAAGAAAGATATCCATTTATTCATTTCCTTGTTCTTAGCAGCTAAAATAAGGGGCTCCAGCTGGGTCTTTCCGACTTCCTAGGAATTCTTATGCTTGCTATTTTCCAGTTATCTTTTGATCTAAGATATTATGCATATAGAGTTCAATTTGTTCCTGGAAATTTTGAAATAATTTTTAAAGCTCCTCTGTGATACAAGACAGTGTGTGTGTAAAACTGACATCACATACCCAGAGGGAGTACCCTTTTGTCACCTTAACTTTATTACCAGTATTAGGTCTGAACTTGCTTTGACTGCAGTATATGATTTATGAAGTATTATCTGTGTTTTGTTACCAATTTGTCAAGACATATAGAAATCTTTTAATATCCATATAAAGTATTTGTCGATATTGATCTTTCACTAAATAAGGAAAAACTTCCCATCATCGGTTCTTTAAGTCGGTGTTCACCGCAGGAACTCGTCATTAAACTGTCTCTAGAGCAATGTTCATTATTTCAAATCAGAAGCGAAATGTCCGGTTTGATTACCGTTAGTGTCAACAAAATAAGGCACTTCCTTTGGTGTTAGGGCAAGTGGGAAAGTCTGATATCCTGGTCGTTGTCGGTAACTACTTTTTTGTTCACGATTTATATGTTTTCTGTCGTTGATTTATTTGCTTCAGAATAATTGAACAACCATTACCGAAATCAATCTTCTGCAAGCTTTCTATAAATTAACAATTATATTAGAGGTTAAACAGTCATTCTCGAAATTGATCAATATGTCTTCAAAAAGAAAATCCCGTTATTTAGCCATAAAAGATCATAGCATAAATGTGAAAAGGACAAGATAGGAAACTGTTTGTTCTCCCTGGACTGGATTATCCCGACAAACATCGTAATCAAAGTCAGCACACCTGTATTAACACCTGAATTAAGCCCTGTCCCTACCTCTGTTTAATTTGATCTTGATAGCGTTTGATAAGACCTTTATCTCACATTTAAATGGGTGGACAGCATGCAATTTTAGTCTGGGTTCATTCATTAAAATTTGACCATTACAGAACTGAATGAAATAAACAGACATTTTAATTACGATGGAAATCAGTTAAATGTTTTACCATTAAAATTTTATTTAATTCATTCAGTGATAGTCTTATGGTTCATCTGATCAAAGGAATGATGCCATGTCGTTAAATATCTGGACAAATAAAATCTCCATTTAATAGCTGAGGATTGACGCTACTTATATATTTTTTTCTTTGGATAGTCACATCATGATGAAAGAAAATAAAAATAAATTTTGTTTGTTTGTTGAAATGTAAGTTTATTTTTTAAAGTCATAACTTTCATGAAGTACCACATTTTCAATACACAGAGTATTATGGTTCGATTAATTTTCAAAATTAAAAAGACATACAACTTGTACATGCATAACTTATTTATGAAGAGAAAAAATGTTGCAAGCTGAAAACGAGTGTACTTTTTTGAATAAAGAAAATTCATACCCAGTTTCACCAAAAAATTTTATAATGCTATAGAAGTTACCAGAAAGGCAGGTTATCAGTATTTACATACACATGAGTTTTCTGAAACTTTTTTTTTTTAAATATTTTCAGGATCAGTGTCAGAATTACGTCAGGTTATATGGAAAGAAAGATAATGGTGATGTATACCTCTGTGGAACCAATGCATTTAAACCAAGATGTCGTGTATACCAGAAACAACAGGTAGGTATATCAATTGTGTAAATGCAACTTTAAACAGTCATTGGTTTTTCATCCTACAAACATTACATAACGTTTTCATATTGAGTGTGAACTTTTTACAGATGACCATATCCTAAGTAGTGCTTTTGGAGTTTACATTTTATTTGAACAAAGTCATTATTTGTTCATAATAAATTATCTTATCATCACAATCGAAGCTGCATTTATATGACGTAATACTAATCTATTTTACGTGATATATGAAGAGTAGTTATATTTTGAAAGCTAAGACTCTTGAAATATAGAGCATGTAAATTTACACGTACAAAATTTGTTTGATTTTCCTGTAGTCATGTAGACATTCATACATGTACCTGTATTTGATGTCTAAAGTTAATAAATGGGATATCAATACTTCTCATGATGAGTTGGCATTTAGGTGATTTGAGATCTCAGTTTGTAGAAATCACGTAGTAAATTTTGAACTGCATCAACTTGTCCTACAAAAACACACAGTAGTATTTACTGATTATTGCCTTTGATAAATGTGACATTTGAATTTGTTTTGACACCTGACAGTTAGAGTGATTGTTCAGAGCTGTTAAAGGTTAAAATTCATACCGATACTTGATCTGATAAAAATTATTACTGGATTAACAGAAAAATATTTATATTTACCTTGGAAAATTTGGGGGTTACCTTATCCGGTGATTAGAATGTCTAACGATAAGCCAGTATTGTAACCCCAAAATAAGACATGGGGTTTTACAGTACAAGTACAAAAAGTATAGTTGTGTGTACACTGTACAGCTTTAGTACAGGAGAGGGATGGTTTAACGGGTTGGAATCTCAACTGTTATCAGGGGAATTTCATGGGTGAATTTTAAAAAAAATAAAATAAAACAAAAATATGTAGAATTTTAAAAAATTTGTTGGAAATTTATACTTGAATGTTTATCTGACAGTTTAGAATTTCTTATTCAGGATAGTTCATATAAAATGGTAACAGAGGAAGACGGTGTTGGCAAATGTCCTTTTGATCCCCTCCAGAACAGTACAGCAATTTATACAGGTAAAACAGCAACAGTACTTTCAACTCTTTGTTTACAATTCGTTAACTGATGCAGGATATTATAAATATCTTATACCTTGAATAATTTGTGAAGTATATAGAAACACAATTTTGTTAAGATTCATAACTAATAGGATTTTTTAGCGCGTTGTAAAACACAACAAGAAAACCTGTACTACAGTCGACTCTCATTATCTCAAACACAGATAAGTAAAATTTTCAGATAATTTGAAATGAAATTTTGGACCCTCTACAGTAGAATCTAGCTAAATTTACTTCTGAGTAATGTAATTGAATTTTCGGTTCAGTCGAAGTAAATTGGATGGTCCCTTTCAGTTTGACATAATGAGAGTCGACTACATACACAAAAAAAGCTTTAAATATTTCCCTTGTTAAAATCAAATCAGAAAAAAACTTGTTTTCTTAAAGAAAAGTCTCTTTTATTGTAGATGGCAAGCTATTCTCTGGAACAGTCGCAGATGCATCAGAGAGAGATCCTCTTATCCTAAAAATACATCAAGGTCACATGGTCCGAACAGTACAGCATGACTCAAAAGTAGTAAATGGTAAGTTTAAAGATGTGACAAAGCAGTTTTCAAATTTATTATCCACTTATGGTTATAATGATAATCGATATGATTTATGCATTCTTTAATAATTGTAAAATTACTATTAAATCAGACAATTTACGAGCATTCTAATCATAAATCTAATATGATAATCACCTAGATAATTATTCCGATAAAAGAACTGCATTTATTTTATATTTTTTCACATAGTCATGAATTCATTCTCTAATTTACCTCCTTGGTTGTATTTTTAGATCCAGACTTCGTGAGTTCTTTTGACATCGGTGACAAAGTGTACTTCTTCTTTAGAGAAACTGCTGTAGAACACATCAATTGTGGAAAGGTAAGAATTTATTTGGGGTAGAAACGAGTATATAGAATTATTATCGTGATTCAAAAATGTTTTGTTTGAGTTATTTTTTTTTTAAATCTAAGACTGCAGACAAGATCAAATAAACACATACAAAGTTCTCTCATTACACGGGAAACAGCAAAATATCGAAACTGGTGATATCTGTTAACCGAAAGTACAGTTTCATATTTGATAGGTTGTTTGCAAATTTAAAAAACTGTTTTGCATTTTCAGGCTGTGTTTTCTCGAGTAGCAAGAGTCTGTAAGAATGATAAGGGTGGAAACTATTTAATGAAGAATTTATGGACATCGTTTTTCAAAGCCAGACTGAACTGTTCCATACCTGGGGAATATCCTTTCCACTTTGATTTGATACGTAAGTAATTGTTGCTGCCTGTACATGCTTGTTTTCATTAATTTTGAAGTATGAAAATTATTGGCCTGCAGTACATCTTATACATCAGAATTTGAAGGTGTTAAGTTTTCTAATCAATTTAAAGTTTTGATATTTTTTATTTATTTGGCTAAAAAGAACTGCGTTATTTTATATACTGGATGTAACTTTGTTAGAACTGTATAGTACATTCAGATGTCAATTTTCTCAGAGTGAAAGATTACTGTTAAGAATTTCTCTTATTTGATTTTTTTCTTTAAAGTTCATAGGGAAAAGTGTAAAAATCCAGTGTGAACAAATTTTAAATTCTAATTTTCAGAATCAACATCAGACCTTGGACAGGGAAACCCAATGTCAACTACACATAGTGCTAACAGAACAGACATGGTTTATGCAGTATTCCAAACACATCCAAACAGTGTTAGAGGCTCAGCAGTATGTGCATTCCGCTATTCAGACATCGTGAAAACATTCCAAGGAAAATTCAAGGGACAGATGTCACCTTCGCATAATTGGCTGTCTGTACCACAACAAGAGACTCCTGTACCACATCCAGAAAAATGTTCAAACGACACCCATCAACTTGGAGACAAGAGGCTAAATTTTATCAAAAGTCACACACTCATGGATCAAGCTGTCCCTGCGGCAGGTGGAGCTCCGATTGTAACAATGCATGGAATAAAGTAAGTTTAACTATTGAATGTTATTTTTTGTTCAGAAGATTTCACAACTTAAAATGATGAAATGTGGACATAGTCCTGGATTTTTTCTGAAATAGGATATAATTGGAGCTAACTGACAGTCTATATATAAAGTACATTTCTTTTCGGTGTCAAATTGGATTGTTGTTACATTTCTGTACTAAACACTAAATATATATTAACCGATTTAACAGGAATTATATTTGATGCTCGTTTCTTGTTACTTCAAGCACTCATCAGACTTTCTTTGATCTTTATATGATAATTTATGTGTTAAAATAGATTCAGAACCATGAAATTAAATGAATTCCTAACTTCACATATTTCCGTTATCTAGATACGATTTTGAATTACGTAATATAAATACTAAACTTTTTTCAATTTCCAGAGCCCTGTTTACGGCAATAGCTGTTGATTGGCAGGTTCATGCAGCTGATGGCAGATATTATGACATCATTTTCATTGGAACAGGTACATTTTGATATATACGAGTGTTGTTTTGAGTTAAATAATGGATAACCCACTGAAATAATGTTGATTTTAAAGGAAAACAATTCTCATTATTATTTGTTTAATTAAGAAAATATGTTTTCTCCTTTCATTTAATGGATGATACTTAGAACTTTCAAATATTTGAAACAGGTGTGACTATAAGAAAATGAATTTAAGACGTAGAATTTTAAATTATTTTCAGACACAACAGGTTCCTATTATTACGAAATAGATAAAATCAAGATATAACAGCCATATAATGAGGTGCGTTAAGCACTTCTCTTTAATTTATGGTTATAATGTTTAACGATGAGTCCCAATTTTAAATATTTATTGTTGTGCTATACAAAAAAGCGATTTCAAATTATCATGATCCTTAAGAAGTTTTATTAGCATTGGATAAAAGCCAACGAATGTTATTGAACTTGCTTTTTTTCTTTATTTTGGAATTTTTCCAAAACAGTACATGTATAAAGTCCTTGCCAAACAAAATGATATACAAAATGTAGTAATAGTGTTTATAATTATTAATTTGATATTAATATTCTTGCCAATTACCTTAAAGGGTATTTAGCAGGTCACATGGGATTTAAAAAGTTTAACTTTTAGAAAAACATTATGAAAACAATCGTTAAAAACTTTGGCTAAGCTGCTTTGTCGGTAAACGGTAGTTTTAACAGTTTATCAATTAAAATTTTATGTAAGTTTGTATTTTGAAAATAAATTTATTTTAGCATTTATTAATATTAAAATTCAACATTTACTTGGACTGTACCAAGTATTACTTATTTAGTAAATTGATAATAATTGGGCCTAATTTCCTTCAATTGAAACATGACCACACATTTTCCATTGTGTAATATGTCTAAGTAATTATAAATGGCTGATATTTTTAAATGCAGTATAGGCCATATATAAATCAAAATTTTTTTTAAAAATGTAACAATATTGAATACAATTTAACCTTTTCCTGCAAAAAATTTTAAAAATTCCTCAAAACAATTAAAATTTTTTTTTTTCCAGATGATGGTCGAGTTCTTAAATCGATAAACAAAGGACATGGGTCACAGGTTGAATCTGTACTCATTGAAGATATACAAGTATTTGAGGACAAAGCACCTATCACAGGTCTTAAAATATATAACAAAAAAGGAATGAAGAAACTGATTGCTCTGTCTAGCTCAAGAATAACCTCCATTCCACTCCAGAGATGTAAAGAAATGAAAACATGTCGATCATGTATTGGCCTTCAGGATCCCTATTGTTCCTGGGGAGATGATGGCTGTTTAGCTAGTGACAGAGGAATTGAGGGCATTCTGACAGGACGGCATGAGGCATGTGGGTCAGAAGGTATGTTTGATTTTGAATATTCTCTTTTGTATTTCTTCATGTTGTACTTATGGTGTTTATGATTTATGTTGACAACACAGTTTTAAATTTTATTTCTACTCATTTTTTTTCTTTCCTTTGTTCATTCATATTTTTTCAATACATGTTGTAAATTTTTAAAATTCTTCCATTGAGAAGAAATTCTAATGTGAAACACAGATTTTATTTTCAATTGATACTGTAAACTTACATCAGATTTTCATAGCATGTTTCCTCTATTTGCCATGGCTATGTAGTTTTTGTAGAACTTTGTTTTTGATTTTGTTGTTGATTTCCTTTTGCCACAGTGACAACAACTACCACTACCATGGCAACCACAACCACTACCGTCATAGCCCCGCCCACAACTAGTAGTAGTCAACCTTGCGAGTGCAAATGTGCACCCAAAGTGGATACTCCTAACCCATCAGAAAACGAACATCCAGATGAAACCGAATCCAATGGTTAGTGGAGATTATTAAATATAGGCTACAACTGTTTCCATTCCTCTTTCCATGCTTACCAGAAATATATCTCATCTTGTTTAGTAACTTACAAGATATAGACGAACCGAATTTAGAATTTTAACACTCTTTCTTCATGTAATAAAATGTATACAGATATATTATATTCATGAATTATGTTATGTACTCTGTATCAAATTATATCTATGTAATTGCTGGATGTTGCATGAATTTTATTTTATTTTTTTGTTCCATACATATTTTTTTAAATTTTTTTTTTCTCCATTTTTTGGTGTTCTTATTCAAATTTATATTTGATTTAAAACAGATGTCTTTTGAGGTAAATGAAAGTTATAAGTACATTCCCCTTAAACTGTCTTCTTCTTTTTCTTATACATAGGCTTTCTATTTATAGGTAACCTTAACAATGTAACCCCTTACCCCACCAAAGAACCATCAGATGGGGATAATCAAAAGATCCCTCTCGGTAAGGATTTATCACAAAAATATATATACATTCACTTTGTCTGCAACAAAAAGCACACCCTTATAATCTCTGCTCCTGACCTGCCTTAGAACCAGTAATCATTGTTGGACTGGTTTCCTGCCAGTCTTTTGCTTTTACTTCTTGTGTGTGTGTGTTTCCTGAATGACTGTTCTAACTGTTGTCTGCTTAATAAGTTGCTACTATACAACTAAAATGATTTGTTGTTTTTAAAACTTCCGTTGTTGTATGTAATGACATGCTTTCTTACTACTAACTTTTCTTTGTATCTTTAGAAATTGCTTTGCATGTAAGGCTCTGGAAGTAGAAATCATATGCAGGTCTTGAGTGAAAAACAAATAATGTGTCTGGAAGCTGATTACTTATACTTTTTTTTATCTAACTTATAATCAGGTTTTACTCAAGTTTAAACTGATTTGTAAAAAAGAAACTCCTGCTTTTGTTTGGGATTTTTTAAAAAGAATTTAAAGCCAAATAATATTAGTATTTCTAGGGTTTACAAACACTTTGTAACTATAAGAAAGTAAATATTCTTTTAGAATGAAAATACCTTTTCAGAGCTTGAAATATTGCAATTGCCACTTGCCAAGCTAGTCATGTTTGATTTTTGGTTACCTGCCAGAATTTTTGTTTTGCTCTTTCTTGCATGTATCCAATATGGACAGATTCCAGATATCTACATATAGAATTTAGCTATTCTAAAGTGCTGTTATTTATAAGCTTGTCTATACTCTTAATTTTGCTTTCATAATTTATTTCCTAATTTTTTCATATTTATTATTTTTGTGTACATTGTATTTAGTTAATTTTTTCTTTGGAAGTTTTCTTCTTTTTTAGTACAGAAAAATAACAAAAAGCATGGATAGACGAAAAAATAACAGTTAACAAGCTATATTTGATTATCTCCAAACCTTTGGAAACATTTTTCTTCTGTCTACATAACCTGAAAATTTTCTTCAAGTTTTCTGGAATGAGATATAAGCCTGAATAACAGATCAAGATTGGTCAGAAAAATAAAATTAAAGTTTCAGAAAGTTGTGCTTTTGGAGTATTTGTGTTATCAAGGTCTTTTATTTTATTTTTTTTTTTTTTACAGCTCCTACGAAAGAAGAATTAAGAGATAAAGAGAATTCATCTTTGTCAGTAGCAGAATCGGCCATTGGAATTGTGTGTGCAATTGTTTTGTCGTCAATATTTAGTTTCATTGCCGGATACAAAGTACATTCCTGCAGACAGAGAGATAATATGAACGCAAATCCTGGAGAAATTTATGGTACTTTAACGAAAAATCATACCAACAAACTGGTAGACAAAGAACCACGTTACGTGAATCATGCAGAACTGGAACGTAATAATTCACAAAAACAATTAAATTTACTTGTCAACATAACGCCAAAAGGCTCGAACCTTCCAAATGGAGGTGCACCAGCAAAGACAGTTGTCAATTTAACGCAACCCCTTCCAGACCGAACATACGTATAGTATTTGTTATAATGTTTTTAGGATTTTTAAATTGTTTATTGCACAATGAGTGCTGTGATAATGACAGTAGATATGTTCCAGATAATTACGGGACCAACAGAAGATGGGGTCCACAAACAAATAACACTTGTGGTCCATGAACTTAGAAGCCCGAGATGGAACAAAACTGTTGACTGTGTTCATGATTTGTGATACTGTGACAGACCTACACATTCCAGATGTTTACTGCCAGATTTTATAGTGCTATATAATTGTACATAGACTTGTGTACATATGTATATGAACCAGTATGCGAAAAAATGTTATGTGGTATGATATACAGTAATGGATTGAACTTTCGAGGATATCCTGCAATCAAGGCCAGAAGAGAGTGATTCAGTTACACTTTAATATCCAGTTACAGGGAAACTGAGTATATATGTGAAATACCCTGTGATTGAAAGCCAAAATAAACTAATGCCAAAAAAGAAAGAGTGGCATGGATGAAAGTTTAAAGATGAAAACTTAAATGGACTATAAATAGAACATATTTTAATCATAATTGAAAGTTGACAATTTATGAAAAATCATTCATAGGGCAGCAACTATAGTGTACAGTTTATGTAAAATGAGACAACTTTGATCAATTTTTCAAACAATTTGTATTGATTAGAAAACAGTTCTTATGGGTTATCCCAGTGTCTGAAATGGTGGTTTTTGCTTGAATTGAAACAGATGTGACTTGGAATATTTTTTAATGTTCTTTTAATTTTTGGCCAGTAATTTGGTATGTTCAATAACCTCAATTAAATGAGGTTTATTATACAGAGTGTCTTGCTGAAGGCAACTTGATAATCAACATTTAGACATATCATAGTTATGATTGGTAAAGAAGTTTGGACGTATCATAGTTATGATTGGTAAAGAAGTTTTCAGTCATTTCAGTCAAAAACTTTAATTTGGCTTTTCTATCATTTGAATTTTAAAAAAAAAAAATCAACAAAATTTAAAATTATACTCGCAAGTGAAAAACAATAAATATGTGAAATGATCTCGTAGATTAAAAGGCATACAGGTTTCCAGATTAACTGGTTGTCATTGTGGCAATAGCTGGATTTTTGTTGTGTCGTGTTATTTTTTTAACATCAAGGATATGAACTCGGTAAAGCCATCACTTGGTGTTGCCACGAGAAATGTAAAGTAATTAAGAGTTCTTTCCCTTGGCTATTAAGGACCAGTGCCTGGTTAGATTAGGAAAAAATATTAGTAATTAGATTATAGATACATTGTTTGTACATGACATCCACATCAGCTGAATTGTTTAAGTGTTCTCTCAGTTTGAATATGGAAATTCAGTGAAATTTTACTGTTAACATCTGTGGAAGTTGGTGTTGCATTCAGTGTGTCAGTAAAAATGATGCAGAAAAGTAGTAGCTTAACTTGTAGATTAAAAAACAAACAAAAAAAAGATATGTAGACTTGTAGATTAAAAAAGGAAAGTAGAGAAGAGAAAAAAAAAGGTAGCTTAGGATTAATTGATGTAGAAGCTTTCTGTCTGATCAGGCACTGAAATGGAGTTGTGTTACTAACATTAGACGAAACTTGTTGCCAGATATAGTGTAAATTTTGTAAATATGTAAATTTGAAAGCATAAAACTGCCAATTTATTGCACACGTATCAATCATAGAGTATATGTAATATACAAGTCACACGTTGATCACCTTTCATTTGTTAAGATAATGGATGACCTATTATTTTAGACATTGATTTCACTTTAATAATCTTTCGATTTGTGTATTTCATAAAACTTTCTATAAAAAATTCTTATGTATAATTTTTAAAGATGTTTATATTTCATTGTGTTATTTTAATTTATATGAAGGTATAAGAATAGCTTTTTATTTCGAACAAAAATTTACAGAGTAGCTTTTATCCCCGTTTTTTTATTACAAATTTTATGAAACCCTACTGAGTTGTCGTTCCCACAGATTAGTTGCAGACCAAGTATGCTTTATATTTTTTTGTTTTTTGAATCATTAAAAGTTGCAATCTAATAATATCCAATATACAATATTACTAAGTACAAAATGTATCCGTATAATATTTTACTGTATGTAAAATTAATCAGCTAAGATTAAGTTATTATCTACTTAAATATATCATGGAACACCCGGTTACAGTTCCCACCTAAAATCATTTTTATCACAATTTCATATCTTTTATCATGGGATCATCATATAGTCAGATCATCAAGAATTAAATTATTGCACATTCAGACATTATATATCACGATTTCCAATTTATATATCACACAGTCTCATATATCATCAGAAAATATAATATTTCATAAATTCATGATCAAAGAATCAGTTTACAACCTCAGAAGCTTCAACTTGATCATAAAATGATAAATGAAAATAATTTTTCTTTGCGCCTCAAAGAGGATTTTTAGATAATCCTTATTTTATGATATTTATTTTTAGGAGTTCGTTACATTTTAAAGCGAAATAGCTAGAGTTTTTTATTTGATAAAATTGGTTGAAATGTCCTTAATTCTTTAAGTAATGCAGGGTTTTCTCTAAGAACCGGATGCCGGCCAAAATGCATGCTTCAAATATGATTTTGGCCGGTTCAAACTGAGTTTTCACTGTACAAGAGCATGCTAAGATTATAAATTATCCGTTTCAAAATTGTTATGTGCCTGTTTAAGCAAAAGTTATGGAAAACCCTGAGTAATGCAGGACAACTTCTGTTTATTTTCTTGGTTGTAGTGGTTTCAACATGTAGAAAGTAACATTATTTTTAACAGAAGCAAAGAAGGATTTAGAGGCATCATATTAACTTTGAATTTTTTTATTTTTATATAATACAGCTTCATTGATTTTACAATTAGTTGTATTTTCAACCAATGACTATGAGTCAATTCAGAGAAATATGGAAGTTTTTAAGAGTTCTTTTGCATTTTAAAAGCCTTTTCTAGAATATAAATTTTACGACACAGTAAGGTTTTATGCTGGTGGGTTTTTTTTTCGAATACTTTTCATATTCAAGTGGAAGTTGATCTTTCACATATCATTATTCCCATTTTTACATCCCTACATCAGTTGTTATTGTCATACAATTTGTTAACAAACGTTTATTTTTATATTGTGTAAATGCTTGTTTTATTGTTAAGAGTTTTATTGTTTTTTTGTATAGCAGTATTTACACATCTTCAAGAAATGAAGAAAGATAGCACAAGTATAAGTAATCACCTGTATGTTTAAACACATTGAAGGCATAGCCCGAGTTTTTCAAGCTTGAGGGTGAATACTTTTTTATCAGATATTCCAATCAACTAAATTGCATTACTCGAACAGTTTGAAAGTTTGTGTTGAAATGTTGGTTAAATACTGCATTGAAATGTCTGTTGTCTATCTGTCTTGTCTAGAATTGGAAAAGTCAGGCTTTAACCTATTGGATAAAACACTGAAAAGAAAACAATATTTGAAAAATTAATGATAAAATAAGGACATATTTATCATTTTGAACGATAATGTGATTATAGATTCTTTAACTGTTGAACAGTTTTTGCTTTTAAAATTTTCTTTGTCTTTAATAAATAATTACCAGTACTATAGAATGTCAAAAATTCATGTTTTGAAAAAATATGTAAATGCTGACCATGTTCAGAAATCATTTTCAGTAAATCATGCAATGGTGCTAAAATATGTGTATTAAAAATATCCTTTTCTTTCTTGCATTTCTTGAATGTTATTTTCAATGTAAGGCAAATTAAAAATTTTGTTTTAGTTTTTCATTAAGCAAAGCAGCTTTAATTTGCCTTAGATTAAGATATGTTTCCTCCGTATGAATGTAAATATATAAGTAAAAAAAATAGTGCAAAAAAGAATTTAAAAAATTAAAAGAAATAATAATGAAACTGTTGTTAACTTGCATTTCTGTATTTACATGGAAGTAATACTGTAATCCAGGAAATCAGTGATATATTGAACAAAGGATCAGATACATCTTCTAATATTATGTATACTGAACAAAAACAGAAACACATAATGCAGTGCATTTTATATATATATAAAAAATTCAAACCATCGTAAAAATTTTAAAAGTTGTCAAATCGGCCTAGAATTGAAAACAGGCTGCTTTCTAGACATAAGCATTGATTTTATGCAAAAAAAGTTTTTTCAAGATTTTCAGCTTTCAAAAAACACAGTTTTTACCCCAAAACTTGAAATTTGTTATTTCAACGTTATTTTTACACCATAAACATTGCTTCTTTCAAAACTGTTCGATTTTTGTTGAAATTGTAATGCTGAAAGTTTTTGTTGCAATTTTAATGCTGAAAATTAGATCGG
>JAOXYI010000032.1:4300148-4315967 GCA_028566495.1 Lithophaga antillarum
TGTATATTTTTAATGTCCATTGCAATTTTTAAATCAGTTATCAGGTCTTTTTTGTTGTAGATGAAATTAAAATTGCTGGCATATTTGTGGTGTTATTTGTACAACTATTTCTGGAAATTTGTATTCAAAAATCATGGATTCAGATAATGTAACCCTTTTGTATGTAAATGGACATGGGACAAAATTTCATAACATGCTAGAGTTACTTCAATTGCTGTTCTTCAGTTTGAATGCAACAAGGCTTTCAGTATGACCAAAACTTCATACCTTATGGCCCTTAGGGTTAACAGGAGTAGTACTTTGTAATGACTGTTGACTTAAATATGAGATTATCAGCAAAGCTATATTTTAGATTAATTCAACATGGAAGCTTACTTGTTACTGTTAATATAAATATTAATCTTTTTAGTACTAGAACTTTTACAGGAGGATACAGCAGAGAATCCATCCTTTCTGTGGCATAGTGATCCCTCATTTACAGATGGTCTCACAAGATAGGGTTTTTTTCACGGTGATTACATGAGGGCAATAATTTATTAACACTGGTCATTCAAGACCAATAATGGTCTAACCAGTTTGTGTTCTAGTGTACAAGATTTATCCAGTCATGTTGAAAGCCCCATCGAAATTTTGTATCTTTGATCTTAAATTATATTCCTGATTTGGTGAAATAATATGAGGAAGTCGAAGGAACAGTACAGTTTTAAATGTTTAACATTCTTATCAATGACTCAAGTTGCATTGTAAAACCTGCATATAAATCTTCCAGTTATAAATAACAAACTTTTTCTATTATAATTAAATTGATTAAAAACATATTTGGTGAATTTTCTGATTTGTGAATCTGATACTAGCATTCTGACAAAGTTTATGTGCTCCTGGTGGTCTGCATGTAGTAATGCACAAGTTATAAACACTCTGCAGCTGTAGAAATTATTTTCTATCTTTGTACAGATTATATGTGAAACTAATATCCATGAAGTGTATGTAGATTTATCATTTTTCAATAAAGCCAGAATTTGATAAGAAACAGACACTGCTAATATACTCATTTGAACTTTTATACAGATTTTCTAATTGTATCCATAAGATGATGTTATTGGCTGCAAGGCTTGAGCAAATCAGAGCAAAGAACTGGAAATCCTGCTAGGATTGGTTAGTTTTGAATGTTGCTTGCTCCTCCTACATCTTTCATTGCGCCTCCTACTTTTCACCTTTCTTAACCAATGAAACTACAGACTGAAGAGAGCTGATTATAGATTTTTTTAACTAGTGTTTGTATTACAAGATGTATCTGCCAGATGATATGAAATATCAGACAAGCATCCAAGCGTGACCTGTGGCTTTTATTTAGGCAGGAGAATTACTTCAGAATTTTTTGTTTGTTTGTTGTTTAGGGATTTTAACACCCCCAAGGCAACCCAGTCATCTTATCTGCTATCCAGGTCGCTGCATTCTTTATCTATAGAAAAATGTTTTTAAGGTTTTTGATTGCTGTTTTAAAGCTATTACAGAGAATACTTTAACTAAATTGCTTTGTATACTGACTCCATTTGATGTTATAGTTTACAGCATTAGCATAAATATAGATCTACAGTATATACCTGTACACAATAATATTTTATTATAGCAGTCATATAAAAAACTGGCTTATGTATAAAAAAGGGGAGAATAAAACATGCTGAAAATAGTTTTCTTGTAAAAAAGATTTTTGATGTGAAAAAGGTAGTCCTTGGAATGATGAATGTCTCAATCAAAATGTCACATTTTTTTTCGTTCATGAACGGTGATTAAAGCTTTTCCATATGCTATATCATATACTCTGGTTTTTAAAGAGAGACATATAATTATTTGTCACTAGTTTACATGTATATGTGTGTGTTTGGATCAATAATGGTTTCCTGAAAATCTGTTCGAAAGATCAAATAGGATTTCCTCCTTTCTTTCAACATCTTCACAATTGCTGCAAAATTGATTTTTCTATTTGTCCTTCAAAAAAATGAGAAGACAGTTGAACAAATTTGTTCTGACTGTCTCATTGATTCTGCCAGTCATGTGTGTAAGCTCCACCCACTTTGTGTATCTTATTACTGAGAATGTGTCAATTGAACATCCCCTAGGACTGATACTTTATCCCAGTGTAATCAGAAACCCTGCAGAGCCCCTTGGGATCCACATCTGTTGTGTTATCTGATTGGGGAGAAGTAATTAGTTTCCCCTGACTTATCTTAGAGAGGTCCCTGTAGGGGCACTTTTTTTCATGATAATTTACTGAGATAATCATTTGATTGGTTTCTGTAAATAATTGTTTACATTCCATTTATTTATCTGTCAGAATTGACTGTTTATTTTATCATTTGGGAATAGTCTGCATATGAAATAGATCATTTTACTAATGTACATACACTGAACACATTACAATTTGTTTCATCAGTGATAGAAATGTAATACCTGCATAAATTTAATTAGAAATATTGTGGTTTTTCTTTTTTTTTTCTGCTGTTGTCAGTGTTTTTGTACCATAACTTCAGGCAGTAGTTGAAATAGCCTTTATGTATTTGATCTGAGGTGATACTGTTATATAATACTTCTAGAAAAGTTGATGACAGTTTGAATTCATTAATATTTTAATCTGTTTAATTTATTTTAATGTTTGATTTATTTCACAGCAAACGTTGAAAGAAGGTTAATTTACTTTAAAGCCAAAAAAAAAAAAACACTTTGAAGGGATGTTTAAAATTTGGAGGACTGGCTGGTTGTGATTCAGAGAGAAGAAAGTTAAATTATAATTTATAAGTTTATTTGTGCAAATTTGAAAGAAAGAATAAAACGTGTAACCAGGAATCCATATAAGTTTAATATACATGTATATACATGTTACCAGGATTTTAATTGTCTTTAAAATTACTGATTTATGTGCTAACTTACATGAACAGTGTATTTTCACTTTGTAAGAGTGCATAAAGATTTTGAGAGAGGTACTAAGAGGAATCACTGGACCACCTTGTGTATGGATGTGACATTTCTCAAACATGCCCCTTCCTTCCCCTCCCCAAAACAAAACAAAAAAATCCAAGAAACACAAAGAATAGATCAGAAATGCTCCATACCAACAGAAAGCATACCAGAGGGAGGTCATAGAAATCAAAACTATCACTTATCAACAAATAATCAGAGGGGGTTCACTGGTCAGGTAATTGATAGCCTGTTTATCAACACCTCAGGGGAGCCTCAAGGAGGTCATTAATAGAATTTTGGCAGGTTGTTTAGTAATTAGATGAGTGTTTAATGAGTGATGATGGTGATATCAACCATATCTAGACCATTTGGGAGACTGATAAATTTTGATGTAGGGGATGATAAGTATAAATGTGATCTTAAAACATTTATATGTAATTATTTATTATTTTTGTCATTTATGGAATAAATAAATTGAAAAGAGATATTTCTGTAATTGCAGAGTCATTAAATAATTGATAATTTGGTGAAATTTTAATTTTATGTCATCATACACATTTAGCTTCTTGCATAAGTGTAATGAGATGTATTGTAGATTCCTGTACACTTTGTTTTCTCACGATGTACCTGTTTGTCATCTGCTGTAAAAAAATGAACAATTGTGAAATTTACATGTCTTACACATACATTTGAGATTTAATAGGATTGCAGTGGTCTGATGGCAGCTATGAGTCTGTTCTCACCCATACAAGGATTGCAATGGCCTGAGGGAGACTATCAGTCCCCCACCATCTCCCCACCCCACCCCCAGTCCCTGACTTTAAAAAAATGGGGGATATGGTTGTCACATGGTTGTCAGTCCATAAGGGAAATAACTGTGCAATCTACCAAAGCAACTTTTATTTTTGTGTGCAAGTGACATTTGATTGCCATTATCTCCACATTTCCACTTCTCCTTTAAAGAGTTACTGCCTTTTGTTAAAAAAATGGGGGTAGCAAATTATAAAATTCCTCAGTAACTATAATCAGTTGAAGTCTGAAATTTGGTATGTAACTGTCTAAGTGGTCAAGCTAATATTTGGTTGAATCCAGGTCCAGACTGAGACATTGAAAGCAGTCTGAAATTATGCCCCTTGAACTTCAAAAGTTGGTGAAAAATCTGCCTTTGTGATAGTACTCTTATTTTTCCCTAGACAGGGTTACCACAAACAAATAAAAAGTTAATGCCTCCTTACATTTCTACAGACATGCAAGTATTTCTTTACCACATGGAATTCATCAGGTACACAGCCTGAGCCAACTGAGGAGTATCAAGGTGTCAAAAACATTAGGAAAAACTCTGTTATCCAATATGGAATGTTATTAACAGATCATCCTTTATCAGTTTAATAGGCTTAGAATGTAATCAACATTGATGTAGATTTCACAAATAGTTTTTCTGTGTTTAGCATACTGTAATTTATGGACTGGTAATAGGTATTTGGAGATGAGAACCTAGTGATCTGTATACAGGCAGGATCGCAGTGTTCAGTGTTCAGCTGAAGGCACTGACATGAATTATCTTCCATGTCCTTAAAGGTGTCTCTTCATTTCCACCTGGGGCCTGCCTGTTTGTCCCGATTTCCTCTTGTGAATTTGTTTTTTGCTTTCAAGTCTGGCAGACCAGCAGGCATGAAGTTCAACATATAGAAGGAAACCAGGTTATTGTTTTAGAGCATGCCATGGATGTTTTACTTGGCTAATTTTGTTCCAGCTCCAGGCGGTAATTAATTAGGATGATATGGTTTGTTACACAGTTTTGGCAAGATCATCACAGATCTTTGTTATCTGATTATGTATCAGGAGTGATTATAATACAGAGCTGCTGATTGGATGACTGATAAAGTATAAAACAGAACTGATGATTGGTCAGATAGAAACCTGATGGGAAATAAATTAACGAGCAATAAATGATTTTAAAAACTATCCTTTGGGGGAATGTTTAATTTGATACAAGTATTTTGTCAACATAAGTTTGATAGAAAATATGTTCTGTTATGTTGAATTAATATCTTAATGAATTTACAATTTATCAGTTAAAATCTTAATGACTTTGCTGATCTTAACAAACCCAGACTCACTTTGGTTCAGATTATGATGTTCTATTATTCAAACTATAGAGAGTTCCTGCCTCATGTTCCACTTAACAGCATCATTGAACCCTCTACACTTCTCAAATGACATTTCCCAGAGTTCAGTAGTCCAGGAGAAGATCTTTGAATTACATGATCATAATATATGTTTTATAAGCTAAGTCTGTTGACACACGCAATGAATCACATATAAAATTTATAAGATCTAAGCGATATTGTTGTTGTTGGCATCACATTTCATCCAACTTACAGGATGTCCTGCTGCTAATTTCATTTGTGTACAGATTAGTGCTTCTTTTCATACAGCTGCAAATTTTTTGCGGAGGTATTATAGAATGGGTCTGTCGACATCATCGTCTGTAGCCAGTTGGTTTCTGTGCTCTAACTTTTGTTCCTGATGATTGATTCTTGTAATATTTTAACACAATGTTTGTAGACACAAAATACAGTACATTTCAAACCGTACAGGACATGCTTTGTTTCACAAAATTAACACTTGTTTAAAAAGGGGCCAAAAGGGGTCTGTGGCCGTATCATGCTCCATGGGCAGAGCTTTCATTATACAGATGCAAAATATTTTTGGTTTTGTTATAATATGTCTGTCAGTATTGCTGTTATCATGGTCCTCATCACTGTGGACAGTTGTTTTTCTGTACTTTGTATGACACAAATATACAGACCATTTTTGAAGATAGGGGTCTGGCCTCATTTCAGGAAAAAAGTACCAACAAGGATTTTTTATTTTCATATATACATATTTTGTTTTGTCTTTGTCTGATTTTTGTTGTAGCTTTTTTTGTGGAATTCTTTGCTCAAGACTTTTTTGTAGTAGCCAACATTTTTTAGGTAAATATTACGATTTTGGAGATATAATGGGTCAAAGTGCTAAATTTTTCTTTTCATGAAAAATAAGAATTTTGTATTTGTATCAGTGTAGATCCTAAACAGAACAGAATGTCAGTGTGTTAAGTTAGTTACAAATGCAAATAATTCATAAAATTATAGAAGTAATATATATAGATAATTTTTTTTTTTTGAAGTCCTGAGATTTCCTGACCACCAAGAAGTTATTTTGATCAGAGATATGATGAACAACAAATAAATATTTCGGTAATGAGTGATGTACAACATACCTATTACTTGTTTAATGACAAAAATCAAACCACAAAATTCTCAAGTAAACAATTAATAAACATGAAAAGTTAATCAGAAAAAACACGGCTTTATATGTCTGATACACCTGATGTACAAGGTTTCCAGGTGAGAGACTTGTCTAACAAGGTATTCAGGACCTGTAGAACAAGATATATGGAACAAGCTTTCCAGGTGACCTGGGTGTCACCTTGTCCTCCCTATGTTTAGTCCAGACATGTGAAACACCTAATCACATAAGGGCAAGGTTATTAGGGGTACTCTTACTCTCGTAGACTTAAATACACTGAATATATATTCTTCTGTGAGCGCCACTGTATTGAAGGTGGATCGTTTAGTCAGCTACTTTTGTGAAATATGTAGAAAAAAGGGGATTAAATAACTTGAAGATTGCTGACTGTTGTGTTAACACCATTAAATTATTAAGAATCTGTTATCCCTA
Source organism: Lithophaga antillarum (assembly GCA_028566495.1). Lineage (NCBI taxonomy): Eukaryota > Metazoa > Mollusca > Bivalvia > Mytilida > Mytilidae > Lithophaga > Lithophaga antillarum. The sequence continues at coordinate 4,306,833 of JAOXYI010000032.1, forward strand.
CACAAACCTGCAGACATAATGAATGTTCATTGATTACAGAGACATATTAACATGCATAAACACTACCATGGGCTTGTTTACAGATAACAATAATTGTTCACCGATAATAAACAATCTGATATGTACTGGTGAATAGTTACAAAAAATATGAGGCAGTTAAAACAACATGTAACAAAAAACTTCTACAAGAAAAAAAAAATTGTTACTAGTACCTACATGTGTCCAGTGAACTTTAAAACAGATTTGGTATAAATTTGCCTTTCCAAGGTTCCAAATCCAGGTGTTCCTTACAGTCATATATACTGGTCTATTGTCTTCTGGCCTGCTTATTCATCCTCTCCTTGTCTGCTGGTCTCTTGTCTACTTGCCTTATTCTGTCTATTGGTTTATTGTCTACAGGTCCCCGTAGTCTTTCTTATTTTGGTTCATTGTCACCTAGGTTACTGGTTCCTGATATCTTTGTCTGTTCTTATTTCCTTGGGTACTTTCCATTATGCGGTTTGAACTGCAAAAATCGGTTCATTCATGGTTCCCTGTCTTTAGTAAGCCAATGAAAGTAAGGGTACCAGTTTCTGGTTCAACTGGTGCAAACTGCATAATGGAAAAGGCCCCTTGTTTATTATTACCGTCTGGTCTGATTTCTTCTTATCTACTGATTCCTTGTATCCTTGCTGACTGGTTTATTGCCTCTTTGCCTTGTATACTGATCCACTGTTTAGACTATTACCCCTTGGCTTCTTGTGTACTGGTCCTTCTCTTGCCTACAGGTTGATTATCTCCTTGCCTGTGTATGTCTCCTTGTGTACTGCTCTTTTGTCCTTGCCTACTAGTTCACTATCTCCTTGTCTACTGGTCTGTTGTCTCCTTGTTCATTGATTCATTGTCTCTTTTGTCAAACCGGTTCATCATCTCATGCCTACTGATCGATTTTCTCCTGGTCTTCTTGTCCATTGTCTCCTTGTCTCTTAGTCCATTATCTGCTTGTTTACTAATTCATTTTATCCTTGCTTATTGGTTCATCGTCTCCTTGTACAAATGATTTTTGTGTTGTCTTTTGGTCCATTGTCTCTTTGTTCATTATCCCTGTATACTGGTTTGTTGTCTCATGTTTTCTTGTCTCTTGTCTTTTTGTATACTAGTATGTTGTCTCATACCTACTACTGGTCTGTTGTCTCCTTATCTCTGAATCTGTTGTTTCTTGCCTACTGGCTTGTGAGCTCCATGTCTACTTGTCTGCTGGTGCATTGTTTTCTTACCTACTGGTGCATTGTTTTCTTGCCTACTGGTCTATTGCCTCCTTATTTATTGGCCCATTGTCTCTTTCCTATTAATCTATTGTCTCTTTGTCTCTTGGTCCATTACCTCGTTATCTTCTGGATTATTGTTTATGGATTTTTGACAACAATCTTGGTCCTTAGTTCACTTTTACTATTGTCCTACATCTTCTTTTTCTTAATTTCATTGTGATCTGAACCATCTCTTCTTGTTTATGTTATGTGATCATGTCTCTTAACACCAGTCTAGGTCAGATCAACTCTTGTCATATAAACACACTTATCCACTAGGTTAATAACATTGGGTGTTTTCTGGTGCCCATGTCCTTACTATGACGGTGGTATTAAGTTTTTTGCCAGGGCATTTGAAATGCACACAGTTCTGCTGATACACCTCACAGCTGAACAATGATCTACTTGGGATATAATATTTTATAGAAAATATAGCTGCAATATTTTATGGAAGGTATATCTGCCTAACCTTTACTTGTATCTACAGTATCACATTCATGTCCTAGAATCACGAATGTTTTGCATATATAACAAGTAGGGACAGGGCATATGAAATCACCCTGTGCTGCTGACCTGTGCACTTATCTTAGAGCATGTGACTTGTTTTACTGAGCTCATTTTGAAAAAAGTGCTTTACTGACAGTGTAAGTCTGAAAAACTGCTGATGTATTATACAGATGGCAAGCCTATCTTCGGTGATGTGAGCTGGTTTGTCTTCCTTTATCAAGGATAAGATAGTAGAGAAGATAAATATCAAAATTGAAACATAAACTGTCAATAACAGAATTTTTTGATAATTTTTATTAGCTCATCATGGGTTTTTAGTTTTTATTATGTCACTTGTAAAAGTGCACCTGGGTTTTGTGGTGATGTAAAGTGTTTTATAGGTTTGAAGGATGAAGCTCATCAGATAAAAATGTAAAACCTCTTTGAGTTGTTCTAATTTTTTTTTTATCTGGGATTTTTTTGTAGAATGTAAGATATCAAATTTGAAAGGTTTGATTTGTGACAGTTTTGTTCTTGTGGTGCATTTGTATGGATAAGCAAGACAAGTGTATGTGTGATATTTTTGATTGAGTGATTGTTAAACTGAGGGATAAGCTTTGCAAAAGCAAAATATCTGCAGGCAAACCTGAAATGCATTGAAATTTAATTCTTTTCAGTAGACCAGAATTTTAAAATAAAAGGTCTATCCATGCAATGCTACCTGTCAATCAATAAAATATTGTGTTTTAATTTACTTTGACTTCCTACTTATTAGACTGACTGAGGTTGAGTAAGTTTAAAATGTTTTACCCTGCAGTCAGACAAATGAAACAAATAAGGTGTATAACAGAGAACTATATATGATTGGTATATGGTAAGTAATACAGTAGATGATAGCCTACTGTCACAATTCAGACTAATATATTAGACAGAGACAAAGGAATTTTTTTTGTAATCAGAGTACCTGTTTCTTTCCAGTATTGAAAAAAAAGAAAAACAAAATAAAAAACAGGACAAGACTTCTGTTTGAACTTCCCTTGCTATATTTCTATGCTTATTCCATCAACAGAGGAATTCAAAAGGAAGTCATTCCAAAAAAAGTCCCTCCTTTTCTGTATCCCCGATTTCCCATTTGTTGACACAGATTTTTATTTCTATCTGTTACATAAAAAACTTTTGATTTATTCAGTGTTTAAGAGCTATGTTTTCCAATAATATAAAAAGGGAATAAATTACAACAAATTTTACGATCTGGAGGGAATGTTCACTAATTACCTAAACTGTATGTACCAATCAATAACAAAAACCATGTTATATGTTATTTACCTTCATTTAATGATGGGCCATTGTGGTAAATTAATGTCAGAATAAGTAATAGGTTAAAACATTATAGACTAGGGATCTTGTACAATTACTTACAGGTAAAAAATAATTACCTGAGGCGAAAATAAGTACATGGAAATCTGTAATTACTTATAGGTGAAAACATTATAATGCTATAGACCAGATGATCCCCACTGTGACCATTTATATTGGTGATGTAAACACACTGCTGAAATTAGTAAATAGCATTGTATCTGATCTAAAAAAAACTTTTGTTATAAATTACATAAGTGTTCAAACTCAAACTGACAAAATCTTTCTTTTTAAACTTTACAGTTCACAAGTAATCATGATTGTGGTTCACAATGTTCATTGTTTTTTGTACATAATTTGTTTTATTGTATAAGAAATGAGCTTACATGTGGTAATAATACAATTTGTGAAGAAATGAAGTCATTATGAATTTTTTATCAGTAATGTATTCTGTACCTTTGATACAAGTATATAACTGGTACTTAAATTTTGTTTCCACTCCAGAATTTACTAATTGTGAACTATGTCCATGTTATTTTCGTTTTCTCCTAATTATTTTTCCTGCTCACACTTAGAATATTATGTAAATAAACATTAGTTAACTTTTCACATGTGGAGCACTTTAGAGGGGTTTAATTAAATCAGGAAAAGCCATGTTACCATCTCCTGATTCTGCATTAAGGATGTAAAATGCTTCGGAGGTGATTGTTAAATCGTCAATTTTCACCAAATGTTTTCACTTAATTATAATAAGTAAATTTCTTTGATAATTCAATGGTTGAATCCATTATCGTAATTGACTAATATATTCCCCATCTCCTTAGATCAAAGACATTTGTACATAAATATTATATGCTTCATTAAAAACAACTGTTTAGTTTGATGCTAGTCCAAGCACCCTCTCAATTTTTACAGAGAAAGCCATTTGTCAGATTTTGTAATAACAGAACAGTTATTTTTTGGATAAGATAACAATTTTCATATTTATTTAGATGAATTTGTACAGCAGGGATAATTAGGAGGTAACTGTGCTGTTTTTGAATATTTGCTGACACCAATCATTAAACTGACAGTGCAAATTGAGTTTACTGGCAACATGATGTGGACCCAGTCGACCAGTATTTGTGACTGTCAAATCATAGATTGATATCAGCAAATATACAGTTCTCTGTATTCTTATGCAGCTGTCAAAAAGTATAGGTTGAAAATTGAATTTACTGAGACACGATGTGGGAGCCAGTAACCAATATTTGTGACTATCAAATCATAGATTGATGTCAGCAAATATAGTTTTATCTGTATTCTTACGTTAAAAAATTGATTTTTAAATAACCAGAAGTAACATATGTGCTTGCATTATTATCCAGTGATATCAGTTTGTGAAATTTTCAACATTTTCCAATCAGAATTGACATCACATACAGTGTTGTTTTAGAGTATAAAGTAAAACTTCGCTATATGCTACCATTTGTGCAGTTGAATGATTGCTTTAGGGTTAAATAACAAACAAAAAAGGAAAATATATCCATAATTCATGTGGTTGTATACATTTTTAACTCACTGTAATGAACAGAACTTGTGGATCACATGTATATGTATATATTGAAAACGTTTCTTGAAGTAATAATATAAAAAAAATATTTGCAGCTTAATACTATACAAGAAATTATTTTGTCCATGTTTTTAATATGTCTCACAAAATACTTTTAACACTTCTAATATTTGTGAATCTTCAGAATTCCTCTTAGGTTTAACAGAGAGAATTAAATTTAACTGGCATTATTTTGGTGTTATAATACAGACTTCCAAAATATGCATAAATTAGCACGCCATGAAAATAACTAGCTATATAGTAATTAGTCTGTTCCCCAGACCGAATAATGGTCCGGTATGAGGTTATTTCAGCAGAACAACATGGCATGCGCAGACTGCAAAGATGGCTACCAAAAGTATGGAAATCTATCGCCTGGTGGAATATTTTCAAGAATTTGACTTACTTATACACTAGCTCAAGTTGCCCAAATTGAAATATAACATATTAAATGGAATCTGTTATAAACTGATTTATGGTTTAAAACAAGATGGGCAACAGTTTTTAGGTTGCAAGTGGAGATCAATTGTCTGACGCATGATGTCACATTTGTTTACTTAGAAACGTTGTCTGGTACCCTGGCCCAAAAGAGGAAACCATAAACTAGTTGACGTTGAAGATGAAGGACGTAATTACCTGATGCCGACTGTTATTTGTATATGCGATTAAGCATACTGAATATTTACGTCGGGAACCAACCTATACAGTAATCAGTTGATTTGAGGCTTACCAAGCCTGTATAATACCTGTTTTGGGGTTATCAGTATTTAAATACTCATTAAAATGATTCAAAAGAAACTGAAAATCTGGTAATCTCATGCAGTGTCATTGTCAGATATTGGCAGTTCTGTAGTTTGGACATGTTACCATCTACTGTCTTTGAGTAGGACTCCTGAAAATAGAAAATTTAAAAATTTGAATTTATTTTTAGGGTTTTTTAGTCAAATTTTAGTGCAAATGAAGCTTTTTAAAAAGACAGATTTCATTAAAAAAAATTGTGACAGTTTCTTACCTTTAGCAGATACAAGTCTGAATCACTTTGCATAGTCATTTTTCCATTGAGAAAGAGCTGCCATTGTTGCCCAAAGCTGAAAGACAGAATTTAAATTTCAACAAATTTGTAGAAACAATGTACAGAATTGTTACATGCAGAACTTGAATATGTATTCAAGATGATGTTTTCTTAACTGAAAATGATGATGTCTACACTACAGCTACACTACAATGATGTTGTCTGACAATTTCAATTATTTTTCCTCCAGTTAAATTAAAATGGGAAATCCCTTTACAATTTAATTATTGAGAGAATAAAATAGAGGGGAGTTCATCATCCCCAGACTATTTTAAAATTTTGCTAGGACTTTCTGAGATCTAACATTTGCAACAAAAATTTCAAATATAAATGCAAAAAAAGTGTTTTCTGTTATAATCCAATTTTTTCATTATCCAGAATCCCCTTTACAGACAGTAGGTATTTGTATCAAATTAAAAATATTTAATTGAACCCTCACATCTTATGGTAATATACAAGAAAACATACCAAGGAAACAGATGTGATCAATCTGTGCATTATACACTACTTATATTGGAAGTTGTTTTGAATGTTGAACAAACATTGCTATTACATGTACTTACAGATGCAAAATTCCTACAATTATCCTTGGCAGAATACTGCATAATTTAGGTCTCAATTGTTTCAGTATGCAAAAACTGCACAATCATCTTAAAGCTAGTAAAATTAACAAATGTCTGTACTTTGTTTATACCAGAAAAAACTGGGAGAATGATGCACACCAGCCAAATGATACAATACATAGTTCTTATGGTGTATATCCTGCATAAACATTTGTTTAAGTAAAAGTGTTATATGAATTAATGTGCAGTAATTGGTCTGTATGATTATTCAGATCAGCAATTCGACAATTTGAAATGAGGCCCTCACAAGAAGAGTGTGTTTTACCTTCAATTGTAGCCAAACTTCAAGTTGTTCATAACCACTGCTAAGTGATACCAGTGAACTTTAAGTCAGAAAGTTGAGAAGAGGACGGAGAGATTAGTTAGATTAATAATTACAAATACAGAGTCCTTTGGTAAAAACTGTACTGGGTTGTGGGAAACATGAAAGATATGTGGAGTCCTTTGGTAAAAACTGTGCTGGGTTGTGGGAAACATGAAAGATATGTGGAGTCCTTTGGTACAAACAAGGCAGGTTTGTGGGAAGTGTGATTAAGGAAAAAATAAAGATATGGCATCCCTGGTAAACAACAATGCTGGGTTGTGGGAAGCATAAATGTGGAAAAAATTAAAGATATAAGATATGCAGTGCATTGGTAAAACAATACTGGGTTATGGGAAGCATGAATTGGAAAAATAAAGATATGGAGTCCACTGGTAAAAACAGTGTTAGTTCGTGGAAGCATAAATGGGGAAATAAAAGAGTCAACTGGTAAGAACAATGCTGAGTTGAGGGAAGCATAAATGGGGAAAAATAAAGATATAGAGTCCATTAGTAAAAACAATACTGGGTTGTGGGAGGTATGAATGGGGAAGAATTTATACTGTAAGGAAATGTTGGTTCAGTTTAATGATTAGATGCAGGAATATTCCAGCTCTATAGTGAGATTAGAATATCATATTGAAAATAAGACTTAAGGAGTGCTTAGGATTGTCAAAAGTGGCAGTTTCAGGGAGGAATTTCCTGAGCCCACTGGATTTTATAATCGTGATCTTAATGTGATCTTATTCTATAAAGAATGGGAGAAGGCAGACATCTGTTTTTATATCAGAAACAAAATTCTAGTGCTTATAAATATGTTCAGGCCAGTTGGACTTGTTGGACCTGTTACTCAAGAGAAATTAACATGTTCTAGGAAAATAGCTGTATAATAAAACATTGTAAACTTTATCTTTGAATGGCAAGTTACTCCAGGGGGAAAGCTTTGAATAAGTGATACTAGTCTTAAACATACATTCCAGTGCAAATTTAGAAAGCTGGAAGAAACTGTATGGATTATGATGTAATACAGCTTTATAAAGTTTGCAGTTAATATCCAATGAAATCTTGTTTCTTGCATGGTGAATTATTTCTTCCAGTTCACTTACATTAATAATTTAGATATTAAAACTTGATGATTTCGTATGTTTGATGTCTACAGAAATATTTCCTCATAAGTGTTTCATACACTTGAAATATTAAATCAATTTACATCTCCTTGAAATAGTTATAAAGTTTTTCCTGTTCTGATGATTATGGTTAAGTGAAGATGAATTAGTTGAAGGTGGTCACAATTTCCACATTAAGTAATAGTCATAGTTAGTACTTTGCACCCAGAGGATAGGATCTGGTTTCCGAATAATTGTGAAGAGTTAGTTTTCAAAGAACGGAAAATATTATACATAACCTAATGAATTTTAAGTACATGTATTGCTATAAATATAACTGTACAATATGTGTTTGACAGAACAGGATATCTACTTGTTCATATGACTTAATTTGCACTAAAAATATTGCTAAATCATGCAGTACTTTCAAAATATTTTGTTTCCATTAGTTGTTTATAAAGGAAGATACATGCATTTGATGGAAAGAGAATGATAACCGAAGAAATTCTACATACAAAGTTAGCTTGAGCATTTAAGTAGCAGTAGACCAAGGAAAGTTTATCAGATTGGTTCTACCACAAATAAAAAAAATTGTTTTCAGCAGATTTTGTACAAAAGATGAAAAAATGTCCTATGAATGAATTTTTTTTTAAATCAGTAGATGTTCATGTATTTTTGGACAAGAAATAGTGGTTTTCCTTTGGTTTTTCTGTGTCATACTTCCTTCATGGTTTGTAATCACGTAGTACATTTGTACTTTTACAAAAATAATATGTACTTATTGATCTGGCAATCAGACTGTTATGTACCATTATATTATCTTATAAAACATAACATGGATTTCCATTACTCATAAAACTTCATTATAGCTGTTTTTGCCAAAGATAAATGCGACAGTTACTGAAATGTTTTAATTGATTTTTCAAAATATTTTTTGTTTTCATTTCAGGCAGTTGAAGAAAGTAGAAGAAATCAGTTGATGAAGGACATGGCACAGTTAAGATTACAGGTATATATAATAACGACAGTTATGAGGTCGAGACGGAAATTATCATCAGAATGGCAGCGAGTCCGATAGGGCAAGCTATTATACTGGTGATGATTTCCGTTGAGACCTTCAAAACTGATGTTATTGTTTTTATTGGCAATGTCACACTCTGTATGATGTCACATCATCCATGACAATGTCTGATATTTTCTATATTACAGCAGTATGTAGATATTGACAATATCAGTCAGTAAGATCAAACGGAAAATGTATAATTGCCGATAAATATGAATACAGTGTATATAAATGTGTGAAGGAATCACAAA
>JAOXYI010000032.1:4374568-4385069 GCA_028566495.1 Lithophaga antillarum
AAAGGAATTATAAGTGTTGAAAGTAAATGTGTGACGTTGAATGTAACTCGAAGTAAGAATGTTGACATATACATTTGAAGGTTGAATGTTGACATATAAATTTTGAAGGTTGAATATTGAAATAGAAATGTTAATTGTTCGGTAGTGAAATGCGAAGGTTGTGAGTTGGAAATTGAATACAATCAAACCTGCTGAAGAGACTACCTGCATTAAAAGACTGCCTGTATTAAGAAACCACTTTGAAATCCTTCCAAGCATTTTACTATATAGTTTAACTGCATTCAGAGACCACCTATCTAACCTGACCTGAACCACCTTTTTTTAACCCCCTGAACCTCAATCACGAGACCATATACATTTTGTATTTGTAATTCTTGATATGAATTCTATAGTAATAAGATCAAAAATTGCATTTTTTACAAAAAAGACTTTACATTTACATTAAATCAGTTTATTTCTTCATTGTAATCACCAATTGCTAATCACTTGATTATGTTTTAACACTGAGATTATACCTGTAACTGTTTAATTTAAAGGTATATATATGGATAGTTCGCTTCCTATAAAGCTGTCATGTTGTTCTAAAATTACAGCCTGATATTTCGTAGTTATAATCACTGATGACTGCAGAAATCAAATCTGCAAAATCGACAAATTAACATCTTGATGGTAAAAATACAGTATGTCATTCCGCAAAACTGGAAAAGGCAAAGATCAAATTCCTCTATCCCCATATAGTCAAATTTAGGTTCAGTAGACGTCCTTCATTAGAACTTTGTCCATAGACTACCAGAATTTATTGAGTATTCGTAAATATTAATAACGAAATACCTCTTACAGGAAAACAGCACTTTGAATGAATGACCAGTTCATAGAATATGAATGAAACTCATTTACTGGGAAAACGGTTGAAGAAGAGTAAGGATATATTTTAAAATAAATGACTACTAAAGGAATCTGATGTCAGTTCTTGTCACTTTTATATAGTGATTTCAAGCTAACAATATAAACAACAAACCCTGAAATCACCATATAAAAATGACAGGAATTAACATCAGATTTGGATCAACTGAAAAAGGTACATGCATGGACAAGATCTTAAAAAGAATGGAATGAGTTACGATAGGGTTGATTACAATGACAATAAAAAACATAACTCAGATAGATTTTTACGGATTACCTAAGTTCTATGGATAAACAAAATGGACCTTCGGTAACAAATCAATATTGATTTTTGAAATAAGTGTTATAACAGTGTATCTATGGACATTAAAGTTGTATGTATACATGTAAAAATGTTCAGTATCATTTCCATTGTGGCATAATTTGCATCGACTACAAAATAAGACGTAAAGAAAAGTGTGGAGATAGATATACCATTCCATAAGTGTTTGTTACCATTTGTATTTCTGAATAAAAATTGTGGAAATTCTTTGTGGACACAACCAAACGTAGACAAAATATGGATTACTGATAGTATTCCGACATTAAATATAGTTTGTCTTTGTTAATTCTCTTATCTAGAGATTTTCTATTGCTGGATTACATGTAGAGAAACCATATTGTTATTTTACCATTGCGAATAAATCATTTTATCTTTTTGAAAAGCTTCTTACACACAGAAAACGGATCAGCTATATGGAATCTAGACTTTACTGGGAGAAGGAGATCTTAACAATGCATTCCGACGAATCTCTACAGGATCCTTAATGTTTCCAGGCATGCACTTATTGGGACGTTAATTTAAAGGTGTTGAGTAAATAAAACTAAAAATGCAATATTTGATAGCAAAGTTCGATTGCCTGAGTCAATATTAACAGATCGGAGAATAAATTGATCGTCTGTTTAATCAGCAAATGACAGTCACTAATAACGATGTAAAGTTCAAAGTCTGGAAAGGATAAATATTTACCCGGCAAATATATACATTATTGGATAAAAGTTTGTAATTATAGAATATTACACCACTGAGAATCAAGATTAGCGAGGTGTGTATTCAGTTTTTAAATATCAATCTGTTTCTATAAAGAATTATACAAATGGGAATGGTGTCTTAACAAAAATAACCACAGGAAAAAGACAGGTGTGAAAACATTTTTGTCCTCAAGGGTATATCAGATTGATCGCAGTAAGTAATGCAAGAAGAAGAAAGCATATGTAGACAGCGTGCTAATTTCACACAGAATTACCCGTAGCTGCACATCAGAATGGCTAATAGAGTGTATGTGGAAGGGAGGGGAATGCTGGTGAAAAAACTGGACATTGGGAAATTTATGAGTTTTTTATCCAACTTCGCTTCCACCATTTATGCGAGTCTCTCTTCGTTTGAATATTGGGACCTATATTCTGGCTCAGTCACAGTGGGCTCAGTAAATGAAATCATGCATATTAATGTACATCTGAAAAGTGATAAAAGAAATACGAAATATAGTTCACATATTTCTTCACATGCCAACGATACTGATACCGTGTCTATTAACCATATCAAAATAGATATTGGCAGACGTCAAGATTTCAGCAACAGCCAATGGTGTAACAGCTGTGTCCATCGCCGGCCATCAAACATCCCACCGTTACCATCGTATCTTTTTCATGATGTCCAATCAAAATCATTTACATCCTGACAATCAGTTACAAAGTAAATCAAATATTGCATGCATAATATGGATCATTAGGGCTGCTGAACGCAAATATTGTATTTCACATCCGCCTGCCGCTAGCAGACGATCAATAAGGCGTACAGTACACAAAGGAGTTAGAAACGTTAATCTAATTTTCGCCACATGAGATAGGACTCCTAATTAGAGACAGACATCGACTTGCTATAATTTATTATTCGTTACTTTCTGCTGAACTGTGAAAACAAATGTTGACCCTTCATTATCTGTGTTTAATGATGGCAGTTGCATATTCCGTTTAGAATGTTTTAGATTAACAAATGTAGAGCAAAAATGACTATACAGACATGGAAACCGTCAGGAAACAGTCGATCAGTATACAAAATTTACTGTTATGCAATCCATAAGGACACTACAGAAACGACTAGAAAAAAGGCCAAATTATTCTATATGCCTGCTGCTGTTATATTAGATTGTCTCAGTCCGTCTTGCATTTATATATTGTATTTCGTATATTACAAAGCATCTTTTTGGATGCCGGAATATTTATAGATTCAGTCAATTTTGAATTGTCGGTCATTTGGCGTATCGTTTTAGACCAGAGTTTAGACTGTAAATTGGTGATGCTTATCTTAGATTTTTTAATTGTTGCCTTATGGGGTTGTGCTTCGCTCATCCCTTGACTCGGTGTACAAGTCAATTACGACAAATACTGATCTCATTAATATGTCCGCAAGCAGTAAGCCTCAAAAGACCGGTTCAAACAAGCGAACGTAAGATGCGGTATAACGTATGAAAAATAATTTTAAATGTTTTATTTATTAGGTTTTAAATTAAACATGTTCTTCAATCATCTGCTATCGCTGACATCTTTCTATTTATGAATCTAACAGTTTTTAAAACATCTGTCTTCATCTCGAATTTCCAGTGTTGTAAATATTGAATGCAAGACAGGCCGATATAAATGAATTGTCAAACAGTTGATGTTAATGGAACAAACCAGATAAGCTGGTTTCATTCAGCTCAGTATTGCTTAATTGTTTCGTGTATTCGCGTGCGTATCAACCGAAATAGATATTCTTGCATCATCACAAGAATGTGTAAACCACCTCCAAAGGACGGAACTCTGTTCATGTACATTAATGACCATTAAGGTAAAAAAATAAATAAATAAAACACCCTTAGTATACTTTTATATTCGAGAAATACTATCCAAACGCTTATTTTTTTATATTACGATCACAGTATATTTATAAGACCTAAATCAGTGACAAAAGATCCTAAATTACATCGATGAATGTATAATTGAACGTAACGTTTAAAAGCAGAATACCCCTTTACGGACGTCCATGTTAATTATTAAAATGTCTAATTTTATATCAAACCTATAGAAGATATTGATCAACATCGGGTGTCAACAAGCCAGAACAATAATGTTAATATTTAAAGGACTAACAGGCCATAAAAGAATCGAATCGACATTAATTGCATGAATGACAAAAGTGGCACCATCGTTTAAAAGCACAATTTCTATTATAACAGTGCGCCGTTTACTAGGCACGTGTAGCCTACGGCATTGCACGAGCTACTTCCTCCAACATTAGGTTTGGCGCATGTCATAGTAATATTTATAGGATATACCAACGTCGTAAACCGTCACAAATATATCACGTCGCTTTCCACTCGATTGTTACATTTATTTTTAGTCAGATGAAGAGATTTGCAATCGCTTTCTTTGTCTGCTTCTTCTGAAAACCCTATGAATGAGTAATTAGTGATGTTGATGCAGGCATACTTTCCAAGATGTCAACAAGAGATATCAAGTATGGAGGTTCTTTTCCTTCCGTTTTTTAATTAAAACTGTCAGCAGCTTTAAGATTCTCAGCAGTAGTGTTGAGCATACAGGAATATCTTTTTTCGATCTTTATGTCAAAGTAGGTTAAGCACTGTGGATTTTTCTCGTCGTTTCAAGGACTGCTTTAGGTACAGTTTTTATCTTTTTTCTTAAACTTGAGAATGGCCTACGGGACTTTAAAACATAAAGTTTATTAACTTACTGTCTCTTGAACGACTAATGACAGAAATGTGAAATTTCAAATCACTACTTCCGGTATTTGCGAAAGAATAAAATATTAATATAATCGCACTATACCATCAAAGGTGTTACGTTTTACATGCTTATCTGTCAGTGGTCATCACAGACATCACAATATGACAAAATCCCAAAAGGCACGAAATGCACACCAAGCATTACGAAAATATTCGAAGCGGCTCTATAAAATGTGCCGTTTAAAAGAAATCATTCACAGACATATATACGAACAGACAAAAGGATTATTATAGAACCCTAAAATATAAGAAAATACGTTTTCTTTTCTCAAAAAATACGTTTTTATTCAGGCTCAATCGGACCAATAACTAAATCGATTGGCAATCAACTGCAGCAGATAAAGAAAAAAATAATAATAACATGGACCAATGATCACACTGGGAATGTCTATCACGTGCTATTATTTCTTCATCTTGACATAATTGTCACTTATCGTCTGACAGGAAGTGATGCGAAAATAATAGTAAATTGATTTTTCTTTAGCGATAAAATGAATACACGGCTGACTCTGCTTGTATTTATTTCTGCATTAACGGTACAAACAATAATTATGTTTTATGCACTTGAATAAACATTTCTAGCTGGTAAAGATAATTGTAGATTCCAGGGTGAATTTATTTGCCAGAAAATCAACTTGTATTTTTCTTTTCCTTTATTTTTACTCTTGAAATAACAATTTGCATAAAACTGTAAAAACAGGAAATGTGATTAGGCAAACCTCATGGGAAGAAAGGTACAACGGCAGATTCTAAACAAATCTTCGCTTGTGTCTTTAATTGAGAGTATTCATATTTGAACTTGCGCATCGCCTATTCATCCGAAGCTCGACAACAATCCTCCTATGTATAGTGAGTGTATGATGTATTTTAGGTATAAGTAGGTGCTTTCGGATCTTTACATTCTCACTTCATATCATGTACTGTAAATATAGTTACGTTGACTAAATCTCTATAGTTTCTGATGCTGAAATAATCATTTATACTGCAATTATTCTATTTAAATAAACATTTGATTTTTTTTCTAATGAGTGAATCATTTACCATTTAAAGAAGAAAACCCTTGCTCACATGGTGGTTTTTATATGTAATACCTGTATCACATAACTGTTTCTGTGAATGAGGACGTTCCACACATTTATACATGGCAAGCGTAAATATGTATTCACGGCTTTTTTCTACATGCTAGTAAAATTATTTTGATGATGGCTCTTTAAAATATCGATAAAGGAGGAGGGTCATTAAGCCCCAAAATTGGCCCCATGATTTTGGAAAAATAATTTTTCAAAGATATCAATATTGTCTTGACATCATTTGAAATATTGATAAATGTCCATTGCCATATTAGTTGACAAATATCATGTCGACCTTGAAAACACGATAAAAAGGTAAAAATTTGTAAAATCAGCGATTTTAACCCCAAATTATGGTTATATTAAATATTTTGGAAACAGTGCAACCTCTTACCAAAGAAACATTTACAGAAATTGTGTCTTTATACAAATTAAAACTTCATAAATTAGCGTCGTCGGAGGTTGCGCTGTTTACCAAATACGGCAAAAAATAGTGCAATTTTCGTTATTTATTGACCAATTTTGGTGATCTCTGACCTTTTGGGAGCTTAAATGACCTCGAAAAATCTGACCTCTTTTGAAAAGTTCAAATACTGATCTATTCAGATATGGTCAAATAGAGATATATTTTTCAACAATTTTGGGGCCAACATGGGTCCTTTATGAACCCTCTCCATTGTTCATATTGTCTTTTCTGTTACATGGGTGACATTAAGTTTTCGGATTCTGTAGACAAAGACTTGATTCAGAAGTTAGATTCTTTGGAAAATATTCAACTCCCTTTATACTCTAGTCTACACCGGCGTGATTGATTTAGAATAGTCAAAAATGAATGCTGGATTCAACACGAAACGTAAAAATAATTCTAAATGGGCGCTTACTCTGTTATCAAACAGATTATGGACAATGTGGAAAACTTTGTGTCGATATCGTGTCAACATCGTGTGTATGTGTGTGTGTGTGTGTGTGTGTGTGTGTGTGTGATACTCTTTATATATCCTTACTACTACTGCTGGGTCGATGCCACTGCTGATGGGCTATTCGTCCCTGAGGGTATCACCCGCCCAGTAACCAGTACTTTGGTACTGGTATGAAATTACTTGAGTATACTTCGTGGAATTTCCAGGAACTTTAACTATTATCAAAAACAAGTTTATCTCCCTCATGGAAAGGCATCCATAGCTGGTTTTGGTTGTACGTTTTGGTGATTTTGGGTTGTTTTTGGTCTTCAACATATGATTTTTCTCTGGAGTTCCAACTTTTAGCTTCGAGCGGCACTGAGAAACGGAATGAAAAAAGATTACTGTTTTCCATATCCAAAAACTCATACATCCAGAGAACCAGGCAATATACCATTACCAACAAAAGATCAAACACAAAAAAACGAAGTGGAAGACAAAAACAGACACAACACTTAAAATTAAAGCTAGGACAATACGAACTCCCATAAAAACCACATGTGGTAGTACCCGTTATGCGCAAATAAACTTGCATGCGTTTAGTCCATGCACAAGATAACGGACGGAGTTCATTGGATTCTTTGCATTAACACTTGAGAATTAAACGTACGATTACTAAATACAGTTGGAACGCAAAAATAGACATCACAATATGCGTTCTGACGTATACTTTGTTTTTACTTCAGGTTATGCTCTCCCAATGAAAACTTGAATATTTGTCTGATTATTCAGCATTTATAACATGTACTACTGCCATATAAGGAGCACAATATAATAAATATCAGTAAACTTTACCTCAAATAGGAGCATAGAAATCTGCACAAACTAAGCGAAAATATCTTAGTTTACCAAAAGATTACTTAAAAATCGAAGGCATAATTTTGTAGTTTTTTCGACTGTAAAACTGAGGATCGAAGCATTTTTTGTATGATGGGTGGCAGCACTTCATATTAAAAAAGTGCAAACGGCATTTACTTTTACAATCAAATAAAAATATGTATTCAATAGTTATAATTACATTTCGATAAATAATTGATACAAATTCACTTTGC
This sequence comes from Lithophaga antillarum, assembly GCA_028566495.1. NCBI lineage: Eukaryota > Metazoa > Mollusca > Bivalvia > Mytilida > Mytilidae > Lithophaga > Lithophaga antillarum. The sequence goes on from JAOXYI010000032.1 coordinate 4,382,377, forward strand.
AAACAGTACCAGTTAAAGTATCAAGATGAAATCGATTACGCCATTCAACAAGATCAAAGGAATGGGCGTAATTTATAAATAAAATAGACAAACAGGTTCTGCAGATTTAATAGAGAAATGAAAAAGCATTTCCGTTTTGGCTTACTACAATTCGCCGTTTCAGAAACTAATGCATCCTGGGTAATTCTATTGTGTATATACCAAAAGTGTATACGGTGTATGTCGTTGGATCGATTTCCGTTGTCTACGACTTTTTTGTGTACGGAAGTGAAATGTTTACCCACAATCCATTTTGAAACAAACAGCGAATTCTATTGGCTTAGAAGCATTTTTTGGACCTCATAATGTAATTATTACGCTAATATAAGGTAATTTTCGGATTATACAATTATATTTTGTATTCATTAATAAATAGCGATCCATTTGATCGTCATGCTAGTTTATACGAAATTTTCAGGTAAATTTAAAAAAAAGGAAAAAAATATCCTTTATATACAAGTCAGCAAACATTAGCTTTTCAGTTGTATAACTTAGATTATTTTATTTATGAAAAAAGGTATGTACACTTAACTTGTGGCAATTTATTGATCTCTCTGTGCATTAACCTTGGTCCCCTCTCCTTTCCACTCAAAAAGAGTTTCTCGGTTGAATATTTCTACACCTGTAAAACTAGAACAAAATATTTCAATTTGATGCAAGCTTTTGTCGTTGAAATGGAAAAAGATAACCAAATGTTGTCACCTTTCAGCCAAATAATAAATGAAAATTTTATCAGGAAAAAAGATGTATATCGAAGTGAGGATTATGATAGAGAATATATTTTAAAACTTTTATGTGGAGTTAAGAACTTACAGTGACATGTTTGGGATATGTGTACATCGGAAAATTGGAATGACCACACTGATTTCCTTGAATAGATGTTCAGCAGAATACATACGAGAATGAAAGAAGACTTGCGAACTGAACATGTATAAGTGATGCTGAATGTAACATTTGCAATTTAAATTTTATTTGATTGTATTGAATTGAAAATATAATGTTTATTCCTGAAGTTAAAATTTACTGCATTTAAGAAAATATTATTTTGCCTTGTCAGTATATATGACAGACATCGTCACCTGAAGAAATTCATACTGATACGTAAGATTTGTCTTTAATGACAAAAGACTTGAATATATGGATACATTGATTAAAAAAACATTTAATGACCATTTGAAAAAACCGGATAGTAACAGGATTAGGATCAAACTTTTATTTTCGCTGTAACCTGCCAAAGAAGAATAATGGATTTAATAAGAGAATACAAGAGGATGAAAGGCTTGTTACAGAATACAAGGGATTCATATGGGGAAAGAAAAAATATTACTTTGGTGAAGAAACAAACCAAGTAGAGAAGCAACAAAAACTGCAACAAGCATGGAAAGGGACAAAGAAATGACATGAAAAGAGGAAGGATAAACTTTTGGAATAAGTGAAAAAGAACGTTCGATTAACATGCAATAAAGAACATGACAGAATTGAAAAAATGCAATCGCTAAAAATGAGGTTGTAGCTATATTTAAACGACCAGAAGATCATGCAGGTGTCTTTATGAAGACTGAAAGATCAGATAGCAGAAATTTTCTTTAAAAAATGAGCTTAATTTTGATATTGACAGAAAGGGTTATAAACCTTGCAAATTGATAAATATGAAAAATTAAAGTAAGTGCTTATTGAAGACATAACAAATAAATAATAGATGCCTTCAGCTGACATTTTATACACGGTACAAACAAGAATGAAACAAACAGTTCAGATTGTAGCAATACTACAAAGTTATTTTAAGCTGTGGATCAACTTTATACGGCAGACAAATAAGACTTTTCATGTTATTAAGATTTATTCTGTCATTAGCAGCTTACTATATACATTTATAGCTATAAGTGTATATCACTATGCTATATTTGTGTGATACATATATCGATTTCATCGTTACGTCCCAATATACAATTCCACAGTATTTAACTTGTGACTTCATGATTATGGAGCCGTTGCGATTCTGATATTGTCTTTTTCAGTTCAGCCTTTAAATGAAGGTTTTCCAGTGTTTATCAGTTTTTAGAAGATCATTTTTATGAGAGGACAAGTGCAATACATCTAACGTTGTTGGAAAATGTAATATACATTTTGACACCCAGATGAAAATTTGAAGTGAAAGAAATTACTGGTATATAGCAAGTATAAAAAGTATTCATTAATCAAAATAAAAATCCGGGATCAAGAAAATGGATGTGCTATAAATACATCTTGCAGATATAAGATCGAATCATTCAGCATGGTCCAGAAAGATGACTTATTACAAAGGTTATGGGTTGAGTGTGAAAAGAAGGTAAAGCACACATAACAGTATTGATCAGATGCGGACGAAACATGTAAGAAAGCGATAGAAACATTAATCCAACACATGTAAGATAGCGCGAGAAACCTTAATCCAACTTCATAAAAATATAAAAATAACATTGTGATCAGAACGCAAGAAATACGACATGTAAAGCCAGAAACAAGTTTAAATACTAAGCGATGATAGATGACCATAGTACAAGGGTAAATGAAAATCATACTTTCTTTAATAGTTTGAAAAAACTGTTCTGGTGAGAGGAGGGACATTTCTATCGTGGTGCCTGTCATTTCTTCATCAATTTTAAAATTCTATA
>JAOXYI010000032.1:4440241-4450254 GCA_028566495.1 Lithophaga antillarum
TAATATTGTGTTCATACTGTGTTCGGGTTTATGTATGTTATTTCCTTTTTCTATTTCATTATAATACTGTGTTCGGGTTTATGCGTGTTCTTTACACTTTCTATTTCATTATAATACTGTGTTCGGGTTTATGTATATTCTTTCCTTTTTCTATTCCATTAAAATATTGTGTTCTGGTTTATGTATGTTTTTATTAATAATTTTCATAACAGGTATGACCATTTTAAACTGAACAATAAACATATTGAAAAAAGTGAAAGAATCATTTAAATAGCAGCTCTAACTTACAATACTGGATAGAATGTCGCATCATTTATTATGAACCTCCCAGGCAGTTAGACTTTTCGAAAGAAAACAATACCGATTTGTAAATCATATCGTTTTCGACAGGTCTTTTCACGAGTGAAATTATCAATTCTGGTGTCAATAGATGGCTTCGTGTAACATTCATTAAACTTTAAATATGCAGAACCACAAGAACTATCATCATTTGCTAATTAACAATTTTTTGATTAATTGTAATAGATAATTACCTATTATTTTTTTTTCAGAATACATCGCTTAGTTCAAACTGAAAAGAATTCATCGATTAGTTCAGATTTTCAATTATAGTATTTACAAATCAAGATGGATTAGCTTTCAATAATGTATGCATCAGCAATTAAAATCTTTACAGCACCAAGAGAACAATCAACTCGGAATCTTTCTGCTAGAATTACCGTTATGACTAGCGCACCTGAAAATCAAGGTAAATTATTTGATCGTACATAAAGATTACATTGAACATCAAGGTGATGAAAATTTAACCACACATTAACGACATCAAAGCGCTGCTGGTACCGAAGTCCGATACTCGGTAGTCAATACTCCCCATAGTGACATTTCTTAGAAGGTTTACCCGTGTAAAATATGACTCTTGTACTTTTAAGATGAAACATGTAGTTGTATTAAATCCGCATTCAGTTGAATACTCACATGATTAGCTTAGTCTGAGATTGAATACGTATGCTGGCTTGAACGACTTTATACACTGACAAATGAAACGAACCTTATAATGTTTTGTCATTAATTTTCTGACAAATAAACTCCAATGCGTCTAAAGCGTGTGAACCATTTTATATGTGGTTCTTTGAAACCAAGGCTACAAAGTTACTGTAGAATAGTTGAATCATGATTTGTAATGAAAAGATTTCAATGACACTGCATGTTTATTGCTATTTATAGTTTGATGAAGATACCGATACAAAATGCAGCCTAAGATGAAAGATGGCCAAGATAAATTGACAAAAGTCTTCATAGAAACCAAGAACACTGACTACTCTGTTTTGTTACCTTTGCTAATATAGTAAACACACAGTTATTGTTACTGTACTAAGAATATTTTTGTACATTTGTCTTTTAAGACTTTCATTGCAAGACTTCGCAAAAATGTGTTTCCTAAATATGGTCTTCTTCGAGATCTGCAACAATTTGGATACCATATGGCTTGTGATGTTAAAGCATTGCTCGTTAATCTGTGGTGGGATTTCAGTGTAGTTATGTCAGTGTCACGGTATTCTTATAGTGTTTAAACAACCTCATTTTGTAACCATTTTTTTTCTTTTAACATAAGATCACGGAGAACAACTTAAAATATTATCAGTTGAAATAGTTATAAAATATACCTCTTAAAGGAATACAGATAAAAGGTAAGTATTTTATGAAAATAAACACAGGAACACTAATAAAACATGTGTATATCTGCTCTATGTTTATTACATTACAGTGGTTAGCTTTCATCTCTATGTGGCTACAACTGTAGGAATAGCCAAACAGAATAGTAATACTAAGGAACCTAAAGGCAAAACCACTAAAATAATGTCTTTAAAACAGTTACTTATTTACTCGGATTAAGATCTCACAGAAATACAAAGTACCTGATGAAGCTCCTGCCAGCACAAACTCTATTATAACTCTTATTTTACCACGATGGTATTTTGTAGCGTAAAGCAATTTCTTTCAGTAAGTCAACTCTATGCCGTACCACAACATACGTGAAATACCTCTTCTCAGTTATCTGCAAACTCGGGACATTAAGACAAACTTAATAGATATTACGTACCGTTTCGAGAAGACGTACTCCCGAGGGTTTCTGGGGTACTGATATAGGACCCAGGTTCTCCACCTTGCGGGGTAAGACAATACCTAAACGGAATGTCCGCCGGTTGTGAGGGATCATAAATACAAAACCAACGTCCATCGGATGGGAAGGTAAAAACTGAGGTCCCGTGTTGGGAGAATGCCACGCTCTCTGCACATTAAAGAACCCTTGTAACAAAGCTCTTCGTGAGTGGTCCGTAAGTGGCCAGTTGCAAGGCTAAATATCCTACCCCTACCCACTGTATCCTCCTTTCCCAGCTGGCAGTCAAAATTTTCCACCCAATGGTCTGTCCCATTCCCCCTTTAATTATTGGTATTTATTAAGTTGTTCTCGTCCTGAATATAGCTGAACTATTTCTCGCTGGACGTTAAGCAACAGTCAATCAACCAATCAATCGAGAAGACGTACAAGCATTTTTATACCAAGTTCCGATCTCACTCGTGAAAAGTGTTTGCAAACGAATTCAGATTGAAAAAATCGTATCCCATGTAAAGCTGCCGGAGTTCGCTATTGACAAACGAAAACTTCGATGATAAAGAGTCGTTTCTTACAAAACATACATTCTGTTGAAGTAGACTGAGCAGTACAACTTTCGTGATTGAAGCCTAAGTTTAAATAAATTTGTAAACTAAGATAGCAAAACGTCATACAAATGCTTTCACACTAATTTCTCAGGATGAAAAGTTTCCTTGGATTTTTTGTGTAGAAATGTACAAAAAGACTGGGACCGAATGTATTTATTTTTCGAGTAACAGTTGCTTTGGTCTGAATATACTGTGAGTCATTTCAATCATAAATCAGTATGTTGACAACTAATTTATTTACCAAACAATTTATTATCAGCTTTGTATTATTAAGAAGCAATTGACATCGGTCGAGTTTTTGGAATTTAAAAGGAGTATACAGAAATAATACATCAATTGTAGTATCTTGATACCAGATTTTGACAAATTTGATCAGGTAATCTTAGTTTCTTCACCCTTAATCCACCAATCTCGGATACAGAAACCGTTTTTGTTTCCGTGAATTACACAACCTAATCGTCGAAATCTCGTCGATCTACGCGCGATTACAAAAGATTTGAATTTTCATTTGAAATACTGAATGGCTTTGATTTGTAAATAATTGGCTTTATCAAGTCGTTAACCTCTTGTGTTACCGTTAATTGTAGAATTATCTTTTCAAATATTTTAATCACTCTCTTAAGTAAACTTAAAGGTAGTGAAGAATAGGTGCTTTTGGTGCAGGAAAATCTCTCTCGGACAATATATTGATAAAGTATACAATAAATTTGTTTTCAAGATAGGTAGAATATCCCCATGTAAACTAATTCTAAAAGTCCAGCTAGGGGACAAGGGAATTCAACATTCCTTTTCAATGAATTCTTTGTAATTTATTTTCTTCCAATATTCCACAAACGGCCTAATCTATAAATTTGCATGCTTTTTCATTATGATAAATTCGAGGCGAGTGCACGACTTTTCAGAAAAACTATCTTGCATGATCAATTTATAAATTTATAAGGGAATAGTATTAGGCAGTCACAAATATGTCAAAGAGTCCTGTAATTGCTCCTTTGGATGTGTTTATTTTATTAATTACCTGCATTTGGTGATGGGGCAGACAACCCGATGATCACAGTCTAGAGGCCATCTTGGAGTCACTTTAATTTGCGGGTTTGAAAGATCTTAAAGAGGTTGTAACATCTAGAACAGCAACCAAAGGGCTTTTTAAAACTTTGTATAAGTCGAGGTTTCCCTTTTGTCTGTTCACATCCGGTATTCCTAAAAGGCATTAGTCGTAATTGGCTTTCTCGGTTACTAATTCAACCGGCTTCGAAAACCCTGTCAAGTAAAAGAGGAATGAAGCTTTTCACAACTGGCTCTAAACGTAGTACTAACATCTTTAAACATAGATGGAATCATATTGTTTATATTGTTGTCTTGAAAGGCCCGATTAGCTTTACCTCTGGTAAACCACATCAAAGACTTTAAAAAGAGAACAAATAGGCGGTTAAGGTCCTAATGTCAAGAAAAGTTTCAAAGAAGATATCGTACATAGACGGAGTTGTACGGATACCGAAATGTTTCCGCAAAATGTAAGATAGCGTTCGGGGTAATTTTCTTCGAAGTAAAGCAGTAATGTTTGAATAGACACCAGTTAGTCAAATTAAATGTTTGACAGCGTCAAGAAATTTTCTACCATTGAAATCATTGAAGTATTTGAGTAACCCCCGACTTGACAAATGAAGCTCGGGAGTATGCCACTTTGTTATCAATCATAACGTACGACTATATTCCGACTGATAGACAAGGATTGTTTGTAGAAGGATTAGAGAATTATATCGTGGATAAAGGGATAATATGTACTTAAATAGGTCTTTGATCTACTTGTTTCGGTCGGGTAGGTGAGAACATGCCAACGTTGATTGATTTGTGGCCTCAGATTTGGTTTCTATATGTTAAGTTTGTTTTTTTTTTAACGAAAACTGAATTTCTTATTTTCATGTCAGTTATACATTTCACAGAACAAACATCCAAAAATAACTATGACACTAAATATATCTTTTAAACCATGAAGTTTATTTACAGTTTTGACATCAGAATCAAGTTTTAAAATTAAAGAATCTGAAATAAGTTGCATTTAACATCAGTGTATGTAAAATGTGTACCACGATATGAAATAAGAAGGTTTTCTTTTCTTCTAAGAACACTCTTTGTTCGCTATACCACCATACAAAAATTAATGTTAATAAAAAAATCGCTAACACTTAATCGTATAACAAAATACTGAAAAGGAAAGGTAATCTATGGATAATATTATCTTGCCAGCCGTCTGTAGAACGGATAGAAGCTGGATCCAAGTTAACAGTATAGACACTGAATATAACTGGAAAAGAACACATCGACGGTATTACTGAAGGGAAGCTAACCATTGTCATACTAAAAAAAATTACAGTTGCCTCTTGTTTGTCTTTATAATTACATTATACCACATATGCTTAATTTGCTTATAACAATGCATGACGTTGTCAATCAAGTATTGCTGGTGTTTGTTCTAAATGACATAATTATCTTTTGCCAATGGATTAACGATTTGTTTTAGATGAACGTCACATACTAAACCGATTTCAAAATTTGTATTACATACCTGTTGCACACGAAGCATATTGTTTGGGTTTTTAGTATATATATATATATATTTAAATGTTCCAACATCTGCAAATACTAGCTGCATCCCTTCAGCTTTTGAAGATACCACGCATTATTCTTTTATCTACATTTACATGATAATCCGGCAGTCGTAATTATCATTACCTAAGAAATAAAAAGTGATGCACCTAATGGAACTAGTACCTTCTTCTATGAACTATTTGAAAGTAGCATAAATAGATTTGAAATCCGATTAAAGCAAACATTGTTGTTTGTATACAAAACCTTTTGGAACCATCATCATCCATTAAGTTTTTGATCTCTATTATCATTCGGATTGTCTCTGATTCGCTTTTCGGAGTTTACTGATATAGTGGTAAGACTCAAACAATACAGGATTATCTTTTTTTGTAATAAAGTCGCGAAAGAGTACCTTAACAAGATAAAAAATGGATTAGAGCTAAGTGAAGTTAATTATGGGTTTATAATTAAGATTACCGGTACCTGCAATTTAGTTATTAGACCTTATACAGTCACGTGTGAAATATTGATCAATGGCGGTCGACTTCCGGAAATCTCGTCGCCATTTGCAGGTGGTATTGTTGAATAAGATAATTGACTTGTGATGCTTTGTCTTACATGGTTATCGAAGATTAAAATCGAAAACAATATTGAAAAATATTTTCTCACAATGTATTTTCAATAAACATCTCCCTGGTACAAAGTTCACGTTATTTGTAAAGTAGAAAACGACGCGACCGTCTTCTTACCAATAAAACTGAAAGTTTCATCAGGATGACGTCTGATAGCTTAAACAAATTAAACTTGAAAAACCCAGTTTTTGGTGCATTTAGTGTGTATTTCGATTGTGAAGTGTAGATATACCAAAAGATCCGTTTTTTTCTAAACATCACTATAATAGCAATTCCTACAAACTAAAGTTGCAAACAACAACAGTTGGTATTTATTATGACCCGTTCTTGACATAAACATTAAAAAATAATAAATCATCGACTTAAATACAGATGAATACCTTTCAATTAACCAAATATCATCAGCTGTATAAAAACTGACGACAGTGTCGATTATATTCCTGGAATATACCAAGAAATGGCACACCAAGAAAGCTTATATTTTTGTGTGTATTATTGTTCAGTCTTAAATCATCTTGCATCTATTACGTACATGTATTCTTCAAACTCAGAGGAAGACTGAAATGTTTTTATTCTTTCGTCCGAAATTATTATGGAATTAATGTATAATACACTAAAGTGAGTGTCCACTGGATAACCTATAGAAAGCGCAGAGAAGCTTCCATATATAGATTGGGGAATGTTAGAAGTATCATAAAACGAGAAATATATTGTGTCTGAATTTAGATTAGATGTGTTACCCTCGAAACTAAAAATTATTTTCATCGTATGATACTGACTCTGATAAAGAAAAAATATTATCATTTTTTTTTCAGATAACCGTTGTCATCATTACTAATTCATATTTGTTGTTATTACGAAGGAATTTTAATTTCGAGTCTACTGACGACACCGGAAATGAGGTACGGACGATCACTGGTTATGTCGAAATAAACGGCGAAACTGTTAGTTGTAGTCAAAATGTGTACTTCGCTTCCCTTTAGGTTACACCTACTCATATTAAAATATAGTGCTCAGTGTCGTCTATTTCACGCTACTTGTTCAATATTTGTTTGTAGATACATTTTCCGGTTTTTCATTTGTGTATCAGGGGGTGTTGATAAATGTTAAGTTCATTTGGTTGTTTGTTCTTGTACCATTTATAGACTATAGCTAAAATGGAACTCAGCATGTTTAAGTTTACTGCTTAGGTTAAACATTAATTTAATACAGTCATAACCACTTTCAGGGTACGTACTGTCACATTTTGGGTACAGAATAACGCCACACAGAGAAGGCATATAATCGGATTTCAGCTAATCAAAAACATCTTTATACAAACTGAAAAACAGAAATGATTTAAACCACTGCGTCATTTTTTTCAACAGCTATTGGATGAATACAAAAACTTCACCCGTAGAACATCAGTAATACACTTAATACTTTATTCCTTAGGCGATGGTGAACCACAGTAAAATGGGCTATCTAGCCCAGTTTTAGAATGTGGATGGATTAGAAACACGCACTTTTGTCGTAACCTTGATCTCTATCCAAATTAGTAAAGCTGAAATTTATAACCTAAAGAATATAATTCACGTTGCAAAACCAAAAGCAGTGATATCAAATGATACGGGAAGGACTACTTTCTGATGAAAGAAAATGAAGGGAAACACACTGCTGGAAGCTGCTGATGGTGCAGGTATGAATGACCTTATAGATGTCCGCTTGAGTGGAATTAAGGATTGCTACTGTCGAGCTCATAGAAGATGTAGAAAGGCTAGCTTTACATAAGAGCGGTGTAAACATTTATCAGCAACTGATTCAGCGCATGACACTGAGAATGGCCGAATTCCAATATCATGAGGCCTACTGAACGTCATTTTTAATTGCTATATCGTTTCCTTGCTTCCTTTCGATAAGAAAAATAAAAGACTCACTTTGACTGCGTCAGGTTTGTGCTATGTAAAGGGAAAATGATGTTTTTAAAGAATGGACAGGGACGGTTGCACTGTTTAGGACGAACATTAATATTACTGCTTATGAAACGGAGAAAGAGCCACCCTTGATAAATATAACTGTGACAATATATTTACTTTGAATTTTAAGAGTCTAGTTTTATCAATTGCTTTGATAAACCATGAAATTCCACCCAGTAAGAAAAATAATCATTATATGCGATCAGATGTTGGATTACATTTTCCTCTAATTAAATTGTTTTGTAAGTTTCGTTTTTTGTAATTAATTTGATACAGGTGCCAGACCACCGTGAAACTATGATAATGATACAGGAAAAAACTTATTTCAATTTAATTATTTTTTTGATATTTTTTTTTTAATCTTATTGTAGATAACAATTTTCACAATCATTTCAAAAGAGATATTGTCAAATATGAACTTGACAACTGCAGATTTTTTTCTTGTCGTCTACTTGAAATGTCAAAATTTTAAGATCATATATATTATGGTATTTTACATCACAAATGCAGTTCGACTAGAAATGATACCAAGAATGTCTTTGAACATACAGGTTTTAGGAAGAAGACTTTTAAACATTTATCATTTAAAAAATGCTGCAATTATTATTTTATTACATTCACCTCTTTCAATTCTACAAAAAAAAAAAAATATGTATTAGATTTTTTTCTTCTTCCATTTTACGGTTTCATGAAGATTTAATTTTAGCACTTCTTTAATTCATATATCTGTAGTTCTCTGATCAATTCAAAAACAATTTTGATAATTGTAGTTCAGTTTATGCGATCAATGCTAATTTTTACTTCAAATAATCATTATACTTTTTAATTCTTCCTTGTTTCTTGCAATTCGTGACATATATCTGAAAGTCTATTTGTCTTCGATTCTGAGAAAGAAAACCGTATCAGTTCAATCAGCTAATTTGCTTCTTGTCAAGAAGCTTATTATCTAACAGAGCAAAGCAAATGTTATCATCAGGGCCGATAAATTCAAAGACACAGCTAACTTCCCTTTTTGCACGACCTTGTCTAACTATATTTCAATCCTCATTTCTCGTTCATGCTCGTTCCGGAAACTTGTTTGCCGTGCTGTTGAATTAACACGAGAATGTAATTTGTGACTGTCACGCGTCGCATCCTGTCTGTAGTTCCGCCTTGGATACCAAACGACAAAAACAAAAGCTCGGCAAAGGTAACTGCATTAATAGTCGCCATATTTCAGACGTCCGGAAACAGGTTCGAACGGGAGCGGGCGTGCAATGTTGCGGTAGTATTAGTTCAAAGATATATTGGACTTTCAATCAAAATCGATCGCTCATTTTATTAGTTCTAAGCATGATAATTTTTCTTCTTTAAAAGTCAGAAATGAAACTGATTTAGCTTCACGCAGTGTAACTTGCACCTGGGAAAATCGCGTAATTTTCTTACAGTTTGACCTTTTTGAAGTGTTCTGATGAAATGAAGCGTCAACGAAAACATGTAGATCAATATCCATCTTTGGTCATTTAACATAACACATAACACTTTGAATAATAGCTCTACTAGCATCGATGAATTGGACCATGTTTTACACGGGATTTTGTTCAAAAACTTTCCCGTCATTTATTCTAAAATTATGATAAGTATTTTCCGGTTCTTTTGCACATTGCCGAACGGCCATTGATCTTTCAAGATGAATTATTTGAAAAACAATTTTGCTGAACTTTTTTTACATCGGCTTTTAACGCGAAGGAGTGCAACTACAAAGAAATATTTTCTGTGAGATCAATGTTTATATAATGAAATATATAATGGGACATTCTCTGAACAGTTAATATGGGCGATTAGCTGCAGAAACATTAGAAATAAATAATACAATCGAAGGCGAAAACAACATTGAACCGAAAAAAAAAATCTTTTTTATACTAATAAGTTACAGAAAGCAGGGATGAGTTGAACACAATAAAAACGAGAACCAAGTATTGTAGTAAAAATAGTCTTGACCGAATAACCAATGGAAAGATTGGGAAATCGTTTGTCAATGAAGCAATGGAATCAGGGATTAACTTTAATAAGCTCTTGTAAAACTGTCCGTCTCATTTAATTTTTGCATTTCATGTTTAAAGTTGGACTGTTA
>JAOXYI010000032.1:4470592-4481118 GCA_028566495.1 Lithophaga antillarum
CCAGCAAATTACTGTATCCAGCATATTATTGTGTCAAGCACAATACTGTGTCCACGCTCACTTTTAATATACACTTGTTGGAATTTTCCTTGTCGACATGCTGCAGTCGTATCATCCTGCGCTCAGCGTAGCCCTTTATTAATAATAGCGGCCGTCTTTGATAAGCGAATAGGATCATCGGATTTTGAAAAAGGACCATCCAAGGATAATCCCTATCACCTTTGGTTCAAAATGGCCAGCTAGTTTAACATAATATTTTTAAATGATTTTTAATCATATTTTTCATTTTTAGTAGTATGTCGACGTTGGTTTGATTGCAAATTAGTTGATCTTAGAAATTGAATCGACGTATTTTTGTTTCAACGTCGCACCATCTAAATTCGACGTTAGCCTTGCAACTTCAAGTGACCAAACAACACTATGACAGGGCAAATATGTTGAAATTAGTAAGTGAATCAACATCATTTCTATGTCAGATCTCGACGTTACTGAAAGACGAAATTTAACGCTGTCTCAAGGTTAAAATCATACGTCGATTCACTTTCCAAGATCAACCAGATATAAACATGATTTCAACGTCGACACCTAAAGTCGAACCAATTCAACAAACAAGGCCTGCTGGGAAACTTGTAATAGTAATCACAGTCTGTGCATGACAAGGATGTCTCAATACAAATATAATTTCAAAAACGTGAAAAGGGAACTAAAGCAATATATAGTTTCAGTATTATTACTTACAGTTAAATGTCTGGTGAACTCCTGATTTTTTTTTGTTTTTGTTTTTGTTTTTCTTTCCTTCTTTCTTTCTTTTTTTCTCTCCATGAATTTGCTAACAGCAAATTGATGGTGGCGAACTGTTCTACCTTTAAGGGGTCATCTCAAAACCTCTCGTACGATTTCTTAACGAAATTAATTTTGTTAAGAAAATACCACCAACCCATCCCATTCAAACTAAAGGGATGTTTTGTGATTTTCTTCAGAGTTTTATATATGTTCTTTCCGATGCCATAGCAAACGAAAAAGGAATAGCAAGAAATAGGGGTGGCAGATTCTGTGAGTATGTCCTTAACTGACGTCCTATTTTTTTTAATTTTTTTTTGTTCGGAATGAAAACAAGAAGATTTTTGCGAAGTATGGGATCTGCACACACAAATTGTGTAAATCATATACATGATCACATTTGTTTTGTTTGTAACATTAAACATGATGAAATAATAACACTGATAATGAAAATGAGGAACACGGAAAAATCGCATAACTTTCAAAACGAAAGGGACCTAGCTGAAACCACCCACCCACTATACAATTTTTTTTTCATTTAGAAATCGTATGCAAACTTTTTGAGATGATCCGTAAGAAGCTGGAAAAGAAATCGACCTTTATGGTTCTCGGTTCTTGCTTTATGCCTTGTTTCTTTTGCCCTAAATTTTGTTTTAAAAGGTTCTTTCGTAAATATAAACCTATAACTGGTTCATTTTGATATGGCCAGAAGGCGAGCTGACTAATCTTCAAGGTTTTTGAAAATTTAATCGATTCAGTATTGCAGCATGTATTCACAACAATACAGAACTACCTGGTACAAAGAAAACATTAATAATTCAAATCAGGATGAGATGGTTGCAGTTGTGATGAATTATGTGTTCGCTAACCAAAAAACTTAACGATAACGTGCCGAAAATTACATTCCAACGCTAGAAACGAAATGGCAAACTCCTAAATTAATTATCGTGATCAAAACTGAAGACGTTGGTAATTAATATTGCACCAATCAATAAATTTAATGTAGATAATTACCTTTCAGTACATTCATATACTGCTGGTAGTAACTTGAGACATATGAATAATAAATGATAAGTTTGTAAATCAATACAAATTCGTTCATATGGGTAAAATGTTACGTTCTTAAGGATAATGGTATATTAAGTTTCCATATATAGTCTTATATTTCTGGATAATTCATTTGTGGCTTTCTTTATTGAATATAAGAATATGTTTTAACGATATAAAGTGTCATCCCTTTGGGTCATAGTCGTGATTGAATTTGATTCTGAACAAAGCGAAGCCTACTTTTTTCCAATCTCATAAAATTTAATGCCAATTTCTACTTGCAAAACCTTGAAATTGACACAGTTTTCCCCGACATGATGGAAAATTATATTCTTGTTATAACTGATAAGTTGTTTAAAATGTAAATAGGTTAAATTGTTTCTGAAATTTGTTACTACTATAGAAACTTGATAATTTTAAATGAGATGTCTAAATTATAAGGTAGGTATCAATTCTTGTCTTATCAGCGGCTTGGCAATGGGATTATTTGCAAAGAGATGATACTTGATACAGCAGAAAGATAGTTCCTGTTACATCGCCACCACGAAACTAAGCCACTGTTTTCACTATATTTGCGGCAGTTTACTTGCACTCAGCTTTTAGCCCATCTTACCCAAAGGGTTATGTGAGCTACTGCCATCACTTGGCGTCCGTCGTCGTTAGTTTTTAGTCGTGTTTCTTATTAGAGAAACAAACGACTTTTGCTGTCACAAGAATTTAAATTTCACACACTCCCGATTCTTCATCGCAACTTCCGTTTCCTGCTTCCGCGGCGGAATAATGTTTACTGCAGTTCTTTTGGAGCTAAAATTTAAACTTAGGAACTATATTTCGCACTATTTTAACAGTTCTGTAAATCAAGATTAAGTATGAACTTTCCAAATTTTCACCGGATGGATTCGTCGAAATTGTTAATACTAATACAATAACAACATATTATTATGAGATATTTTGTGGTGCCTTTCAGTTTTTTGTATCTATGTGACATTTGATCGTGGAGAGGTAGACCAATCAAAGAAATTCCTCTTACATTTTTACATATTCAAATAAATGTCAATGATCGTTTTGTTCGCAACATAGATATAGCTCGAGGAAATTCTAAATTGCAGATTACGTAAAGCATGAGACCAATAGACTAATCTATTGGTTCCAAAAGGGCATGGGTGAACTGACCATATACCTGAAACTTGAAAAAGAATGCGATCAAGAAAGAAACACCACTACAAGAACGACAGTGCTTTGATTATTTGATAGTGTAAGCGATCTATTCATAAGGTTTGACTACAATTAAAAGACCGTAAACTGTAGGGATCCAAGAAACGACAACCATTATAAAACTTATTCAAGATCGACATGCCCATACCTCAAGCTGAAACATTATCAGAACAAAGCAAGAAAAAGCACAGAACCAGTGAAAACTACATCTTGATCAAGATTTGGTGCTTTCATTCCAGTATGCACTGTTAGGAGCTCAAAAACCATTTACTGATCCTTCTGCTGTTTAGAACAAGGAAGCTTGAATCGCCTCATTTGATTTCCGTGGGCTTCATTGTATTAAACAATAGAAAAACATTGAATAGTCCGAATTCCCCAACAGCGTGTAGTTTTAATCGAACAGATAAACAGATCTCTACAGAGCAAAAGATGATAATTATGTTACATTAAGTTTGCAGTTTGGAATGTTTAATATTTTTCCATAAAACTTTTTAATTTCCCAAATTGCAAAATTTTAATGTAACAAATTAGGATTTTCATGATCTTTTACTTTGATCATTTATTTAGGAAAAAAGTGCATGTTTACCTTTGTACACATCTACTGACATGACTATTTTTTTCACAAGCTTATGAATAACATGAACAAAAATTAAGGACGACATATATTTGATAGATTTATTAATAAATAATAATAATAAATTAAAATTTCATAAAACGCATATTTGCCATTCAATACAATAACTAAACCTGTTTGTGTAAAGTCACAAAAATGAGCAAATAAAACTGTCAACAACGTTTGATTTTATTTTGAAGAATCAACAAATGAAGGAAAAGCAAAATGCATTTACATTTAAGGAAGTCTGAATGTTATATTAAAAAGAATAAAAACTCAGTTATATTGAATAATTTCAATTCCTCCTATTTAATTTTTCGAAGTACCATTGACATATAAGTAACTAAACTAAAACCAATAAGGAAATAATCAACTGAACCCAGAGTATTAAGGCTGTGGAGGAATCCGAATTTGTCTGAATTTTAACTAAGCCCTCTGTTTTATTTACGGAGATCACTAAACGTATAAAAACATCACAGCGTTACTATATGACAACCAAACACGAATGTAAACTGAATAAGTCAAAGATTATATTTACATTTTTGTCAGGTTTAAAATATCTGACCACAAGATCACAACAGCAAAAATATTCCAAAAGTCCACTTCACAGAAGCCTTGATTTGCTAATACCGGAAATGCAACAACTGCGCATGTCAATTTCTTGATTATCCACTGTCAGAAAAGTTACAAGTCCATGGTGTGATTGTTCAGCCTTTGATACTGTCCCTGAATTTGAGAATCGTTCCTCCAAGTGCAACGAAATAGTACCCATTCGGTTCTACATCAGTGTCAAACATTACTGACTCAATGGACTCGACATTTCCGATTCATTGTTGTAGTCGGAGTCAGAAAATTGTCCATTATCATGATCAGGTTGACTCCAAACGTAACTGTCATTGTAGACGGTATTATCGTTGTGATATGAAGAGGTACTGTCGGAATCCATGTTGTCAAATGAATTCATCTGGAAGAGGAAAAATAACTTGATAAGTATACTGATGTTGACATGGCAAAAATATACTGAAATGTTTCGTTGTCCAGTGTTACTTAAGCGAACAATAATCTAATATTCGGAGTCGAATAATTCGAACTGTATATTTTTCTCTATATATTTATTATTACTAAAAACCCCCCAAAACAACAGATTATCAAAAAATTCATCTCAAGGGTTTATGTCCTATTAAGACAAGAATAAAGAGATATATTGCTTTAGACATTGGTCTTCAACAATTAATTGATTAATACTTAACCCATGCAGAGAAAATCAAATGGTCGCTTCCTAACGCGAATTATGCAAAAACAAAAACAAAAACAATTTTGAAATGCATTGTATTTTCTGAAGTATATATATGAATATAAAAAACCCACACGAACGGTGTCAGTGAATTTGAAATAAACATTATTATCATTCACCGTGACCTAATTTAATACGTTGTTTGCAGCTCTACACACGGCATCCGGACAAACATGTAAGTTTTTTTTTATATAAACCAACGATTATTGTCGTTTTCTGGTGACTATTTTTACCGAATTAATGCAGATTTGTTACTAGATGGACCCCGTCAGTAATCGTTTCAAACAACATGTATGTACACATTAAGGTACAAATAAGCAACATATAAAGCACACTAATAAATAAAACACTAAACAGTATGTATAAAAGAAAATGTCACATTTGAAAAAAATCGAGAGATATAGATTAAAACGCCATGATATTACTTTTTGTTGCCGTATAGAGTATATGGTATTTGTATATCTGCAAGAGATTGTATGGTTTCAACGCCACTGCAGCAATCATTCAAACAAAAAAAGCATTGTCTGAAAATCATTTTCAGACACTACAGCAGATCCAAGTTTCAGTCGCAAAGAAGAGAGATCAAAATACAAATATCTTCATTTTTTATTTTCTTGGTGGTATTGAACTTTGGGTGTCACACACACACACACACACACACACACACACACACACAGAGAGAGAGAGAGAGAGAGGCGGGCTAAAGCTACAGTTTGGTAACACCTTTAAAATTTGCTTTCAGTATCATTATGAATTAAAAAGTGAACACATTCTTAACTTTTTTAAAGTAATCGATGACATGGCAGATGTAAAAGAAATACTGATAATGACAACAAATCATGCGCAATGATCGTGCAAAGGGCGAAGCAATGTCTGGAACTGGACTATGCGATCAAGTTGGAAGTTTCATTTTAATTCAGAAACAATGTCATGTCAATAAACATTCTCCAAAAAGAAAACAAAAGAAACTTATTGCAAACTACTTGACCACATAGTTGGACCCAGAAGCTGAACAACAGCCAATTTACCTAATTGGGCCGTCAAAGAAATCACGTGGTCAGCACTGATCATAGCAGACGACATGATCATCGTCATCATCATCGTCATGCGCAACGTCATACACAAAGGAGCTCACCAGTTGTTGAAATGGAGGTTGTTCCAAGTCATTCTTCATGGCAAAGTCACTCAGGGCTTGCCATGGCGGTTGATAACTCTGTACCTCGACTGGATTCACTTGCATGGGACTCTCGTGTCGAACAGGACTTGATGCAACCATTGGTACTCCTTGTAAAGGACCATGTAACCTGCCTCCATTCTGGAAAAAATACAAGTTTTAAGTTGTACAAAGTAGATACAATGATACTGAATGTGTATGTCATAAAGTGGAACTCATATCATCGAGATACAATCTGACACACAAAAAAAGGCATAAAGCAGTTTCTGCACTAAGGGTAAAAGTGAATACGTCATTGGTTTCTTTTGAGGTCAAAGTCATCTTTAAATCAGAAAAAAGTTCGTTATTTATTTTCCTCTTGAGCACTTATCTGTTCAACCGTCACTCACATGAGAAGACAGCGACGAATGTGTGTATTTCGGTTTATAAGATTTAATTTTGTGTAACTATTGAGAAGCAGCAGGATATTTAAGGTTGTGTAAACTGCACACTCGACATAACTCGCTAATCCTTTGGACAAACACCTAATAATCTTGTTTGTTTAGCATTGTAAATAGTAGAACTCCCTTTTTGTTCACAATCCATGTCTCAGTAGGATTGCGGACTCCATCGACCATGACAAAATCTTGAAGAAAGTAAGCTGCTTAGGTTTTGTAATCGCAGTTGTATAAAAAGACAAGAATGAGATTTCAACCCAAAGATCGTGGAAACTACGGTTTTCTGGTTGAATATTTGTTTAGTTTGATCTTTTAAAAAATAAGTCAAATGTAAAGACTCTCCACTGAGGCAAATACTTGCAGATAAACAACTAGAAACGATGTTGTTATTGCTATAAGATTTTTTAGTATAACAAATAGCTGTCATTTAATTAAGTGTACTTAGCAAATTATTTTCGAATTTCCTGTATTTGTGTTCCTTCTTTGCTTTTGCCAACGGAATGAAATTTCCCTCTTGTTACGTTTGTTATTTGCCAAAAATATAACGAATCTCTGTTATTTAATAATAATGAGCAGCATCACACCTTATGGAAAACCGTCACTGTATAAAATATCAAAACACTCTTTAACAGTATTTGGCCTTGATCTAGCGATCCAAAAGAAGTTTTTTCTGGTTTTGAACAGTTACTGTGAGTAGCTAATTACTTCAAATTATATAAATTGGGTCAATTACTCTCAATTTCCGTTTTGTTATCCACTCATTTTTTATATCCACTTCACAGGTCACGCAAAATCTACCAATGATTTGTTCCGAATTAAACAACACTGATTTGACCGAAGAAGCTGTTTTCCTCCCTGGTTTTCGTGACATAAATATCGTGATAAGACAACTGAAATTATTTGTAATAAAATGGTAATATGGACTGCAATTTGCTCATAATTATGAACAAGAAAAGTCCTAATCTAATTGAGAATTTTCTTAATTTCCGCAGGGAACGGAACAAGGGGGTCTTCAACGTGTGAAAAGCTGTTTAAAACTGAGGAAATTAAATAGCTACAAACGCTAATAATCGGAGAAAATCTACACGAAATTAGCTGTCGTATGAAAGCAGACGATGAGAACGCCATGTCGAAAGGTTGTTATTAAATTCTAATAACTCGCGTACGTGCAAGTGCGCGAAAATTGTATAGAAATATCAATACATCGTCAATTGTTCCGAGTTTTCTCATAAATACGGCATTGTTATTCCCTAATAGACCATTCGGAATGATTGTCTAATCTTTGCTAGAGGAAGACAAGCTTGAAACAAAATCAGACAATGTGCTTTTCAATTCAAGTCGAACGTCAATTTGCAAGTCGATAAATCGTTTAAAAATCACTGTATGGAATGATATTTGAGTATTATTTTATAACCTGCATAAATATTAATTCGTTTTTTATCATACCTGCTTCTAAATATTTTTAAATTGCCGTGATTTGAAAAGGAATCGATCTGATTGTTTGAGTCACAGATAATACATCTATGCTTGAGTCTTCTTATTGAATTATTTAAGCCATTGTCAGAGGATTCGTGAAGCGAAACAAGTAGAAAACAAAAGGCAAAACAAAATTTTTCCTGTTTAATAATTTACTCTGTGTCTTCTTTTAGTTCAGGAATTACAAATGTGTATCGCCTGATTAAGCATACGGGACGGTGACATTTGTGTCACGAAAGCATGAAAAATGTTCGTTAAACTTTTACAAATCTTATAGCATTTTTTTAACGTATTTCATCTCGACCCTGAAATACCATGTATTGCTGTAATATTCACATTCGCTGGTACAATATTTCAGAAAAAAAAAATATGAAACCTTTCAATGCAAAACGTATTTAAAAAAATGCATTTCGCTGCACTGTTAAAGCCGTCCGATCTACCTATGTGGAAGTGTGAAACAAATTCTTTCCTAATTTTTACATTACATACGATTATGAAATGAGAAAAACAACAATAATTTTGCGACAATGTACATCTAAATTATATAAATATTTTTCGCTCCGTGATCAATTTCGGCACCCTTCGGGTATTTTACTAAAATTATTGACAAACGAAATATGAAAGGTGTTGCTCTTATCACCCAATCTTTCTTGTTCCACATTACATGTTTAGCCAAAAGCTATGTAACGGTATATTTTCTAACCTTCCAATCTGACAACTGAATGGGGATCAAACAGTTTCACGTAAAATGTTTCATGTTATATCGATATTCTTCGTAGAAGATCCCACGCTTAAATTTTAGTCCATATGTGAATTAGAAGGAAAAGGCTTATTAAGGAAGTAACTAACCGTATTATATATAGTTTTCATTTATAATTTTTACAAAAGAAATATCACAATGTTCGAAAATAAAACTATAACAGAATTACAAAATAAATCACAACGAAAAATTGTAATTCGGAGCAATAGCTCAACATCCCGAAAGGAACTGTCGTCTGCATATTTCGTATAATCAAATTGCTTTTACGTTGGGGAAAAATACAGACAACAAAAAAAAATGAAATACTGAAATGAAAATTCGATAAAACACAAATACCTTATCAAATTATAACTTAGAGATCAACAATTTTCCGTAATTTTGGGATAACTCGCCATACATGATGACTTTATTAACGTTTTAATTTAAATTCTTTACTAAATTGGTAGACGTATGCAGAATTGTAGCAATTTTAGTTTTCATTGAATGATTATAGCAAGGAAAAACAATTCACCGTGTAAAACGGAAATTAAAAGTTTAGACCAATTTATCGATAACTGGAAAATCAATCCCTACTTTCACACCTGACAAAGAATACATTTCATGAAGCGATGTTGAATCTTCTGAAAACTACAGTCTCGACAAAAGGTTCACTTTCAGACGATTCTAATTTTTGGTTCTGAAAATCGTTATATTTAATCTGTATTTTCTGCCTGTATTTTTTCTCTTACGTTGATTCATGTATAGAATTAATTAGAGACGTATGTATCTATTTTAACAAAAAGCAAAAATCTACATAATTTATCTCTAAAATATATTTATGCATATAAAATAATCACATATCCATAATAGTTATATTTCTTGAAAAAAATATGGCAGGTTTTTGTAGAAGTAACATATACCTTTTTATTTTGATAAACTGCTGTGCTATAATTGATGTGTCCCAGACAGAACTATCTCTCTGAATACATAGACTTGTATATTAAGCAATAACGCCAGTTGGGATCACCAGATTAAAAAAAAAATCGTTCATAAAGTCAAAAAGCACAGAATACTTAAAAAACACAATTACCTTATCCTGCTGTTGTTGTTGCATTTGTTTCATCAGAATGCTTCTCTTTTTATCTTTACATCTTTTATTTTGGAACCAGACTCTAATAACACGGGGACTTAAATTTGTCATTTCAACGAGTTGCTCCTTCATTAGTGCGTCGGGACGTGGGTTTGCATTGTAGCACGTGCGGAGTGTATGCAGCTGTTTTTCATTCAGAACTGTTCGTACACGTGTCGGCTTTTGGTCTGCCTTACGACGTGATTCACTGTTTTTCGAACTTGAATGGGAATTATGGTCTCGGCTACCTGCAAATAATTATTAATTAACATACAATGAACTAAATATAACAGATAATTTATTTGGTAAGGGTAGAAATATGACAAAACCTGCAGCGTTGATCATAGACAAAAAATATCTTCGGAAAATTAAGTCATAACTAATATAAATTATTCATGCGTCCGCTGTATCCAGCTATAGATCGTTAGTAAGTTACTCAAGCAGATCCATATAAAAATATTTTGTTATGAAAAAAATAATGATGAACTCATAACAAAACTGCATAAAATTTTAAAGAAAAGAAGGCCTTGAGAAAGTCGTTCCTATAAACTTTTTATTTTATGATGAACCTTGGAAATTATAAATATGTTGTGATACAGTACCAGAATAAAAAAAGGCAAAT
>JAOXYI010000032.1:4569072-4579572 GCA_028566495.1 Lithophaga antillarum
AATGCCTAATTTTGATGCAGACACTGAATAAAAAGATTAATGGCCTACAAACTTTGAAAATGGAGATGACAAGATATGCACACGTTACTTTATTATGCATTTTGTAAATTACTTCATGAGATTTTAAAATAGTTGAAGCTTGCAAGGCAAAGTTGAATATTAGTAGGTTTTTGGGGTTTTTTTTTAAGAAAATATTTGGTCCCATTTTTATGTAGAATGTATATGACAAAATATCCTCCCCTCCTAAAAATGTACACTGTGTAAGTTATAGCATATAGACACAAAGCTTTTGTTTGTGACCCCACCAGGTATTGACAGCCACTGATCCAATTCCCTTGTTAAATATGACTGAGGGGCCTGAATGGCCAAGTGGGTAAGGTCACTGACTCATGACCCCTAACCTTACACCAGTGTTGAGGGTTCAAGTCCTGCTTGCCCTGTGTTTCTAGACACTTACCAACGGTTGGGCTTTCCTTCCCAAGTAAGTCTGGTAGTCGCAATATATAGCTGAAAAATTACTTAAAGTGACAATAAACCCCAACAAGCAACCAATATGATTTGAAATTATGTAACCTTGGAAGCAGTGCAAGTAGGATGACGTATTAAAATTACTAAAACTTAGATAAAACTTGGTACCAAAGATACATTTATTTGAGCTACAGAAACTATTGGGAACATTTAACAATAATACAGACTGTGGGTATATGTCGTCACAAAGCAGAAAGACAAGTTGTTTGTTGGTCAGAAAGAAAATCCTTGTAATAAACTTGGAACCCAAAGTCAGGTTTATCCAACAACTTTTCTGTTGTTGCGATACAAACAGCAAGGACACATAGTCACAGAAAGACAAACAACAGGCCAGAAAAAAATCTTGTATATGCAGTCACGGATAAAACTAGGAACAAAAGTTGAGAAGATGAAATACCGAGGAAACTGAATTTCTGCCATTACAGTACATACAGAAAGTGTGTAAACAAAAAAAAAAAAAACAACCAAACCAAAAAACAGCAGGTAGACAAGCTGTGGATGAGAAGGAAAATTCTGCTTAATTCAATCTTGATAAAACGAAGAACCAAAAAGTTATGATTTGTTGTTACTAAGGAAACTAATTTCTACTGTTTCAAACAGTACATACATGTTGTTCAAAAAATAGGTGAGAGGGTATAGTCAAGGTGTGAATCAGAAAAAAAAAGTCTACTGTATTCAAACCAGATAAAACAAAAATGAAATCAGAAGTCAAGAGGAGATAATTTGTGGTTACTGAGGAAACTTTTTTTTCTGCTGTTGCAGTACAGTTGGTCACTGGTCACAAACAAAACCCAATAAATCAAAGAAGGTGTAGGGGGACTAATTTCTAACATTAAATAGCAAGTGCAAGGACATGAACAGACCCTGGGGGTAAAAAGGAAATCTCGTTCATACACTCTAAATGCAAGTCAAGAAGATGTGATATGTTGTCCTGAGGAAACTAAGTTTTGACCAATGCAATACATATAGCTAGTACACAGAACAAAAATAAATCCTTGTGTATCTATGACAGAATACTTGAAAAAAACAACAAGTCTTTTGTTTATTATTGCTGAGGAAATTTGTGATAGTAAATTTCTTACCATCCCTATAGGAAGTACTTAAAATAGTCCTTGTTAGAGGAAGTAGGGGACATTACTGAAAGTACCCCCAAAATCATGTATAAACACACAAATGAGAAGTTTGACCTGTAATAAGTGAAATTTGATTGGCTGAAGAACGGTAATAAGTGAAATTTTAATTGACTGAAGAAAGTTCGAAAAAGGTGAGTACCTTCTGTCAGAGTAAGGGTCCTCAGGTTATCCTCCTTCTTCAGATTTATTTTATGCCTTGAAATTTGAAAATATTTTCATTTTAGCACACTGGTTTCAGAACTAAAATTTTTGTAGAGAATTTTTATACGAAGATAACAAAAAGTTTGGTCTAATGTCTGTATACTTGCAGTTTTCCTGTGTGTGTAGAAAAGTTTATTGTTAAGTGTTTTGCACCAAGTACAAGGGAACAGTTATATACAGTATAACCTTGTTCTAGTTTCATTTGTCCAGTCAGATGTTGGCATTTAAAGATTTGGGAAGCCTAATAATTAACTATAAAAAATGAGAATTAAAAAAATCTTTGGTGATCGTTGATGTGGTAAATGAAGCTAGAGCTTCACACAGGTTTTACAGTGTATCTAACATACTCGCAAAAAATTTTGTCATTTATTATGGTCAGGTTAAAAATAAATCAAACAGGTTATTGTGGTTAAGTTTAGTTAAAAATTATTGTAATATACATTTGAAAATAAAGTCAATAAGCAATTGATATTTTAATTCGTTGAAATATTAAAATTATTTATTGAAAATTGATTTTGACACAGATGATAATTTAGGTAATTGCAATTTTTAATCAGTTAAAATATAGATTTGAAAATAAAACTGAATCGCACAAGTCCATGTACTACAAACTTAATCATTTAAATGTATTTTGTCCAATGCTAAACTTTGCCGCAAAAGCATTAAATTTACAGCGTGGAATATTTTAGAAACATAAAAATGTATATTTATCGTATCAATTTATTATGCTAAGTTATAAATGTAGAAGGAGCAAATAAATTTTTTTAAAGTTGAAGTTTTATATATATATTGCATACTGGTTAGTGCATCAGGGAATAGACATCTGGACAAGATTTCATTTATTTTTTTCTCTAAAATATTTAAAAAATACCTTCTTATTTTCTGCTTTGAATTTGTATCTTTACACATGCAAATAGTATATTGGAAAGGAAGAATTTGTGTGCACTGCAGTTTTATAGAAAATTTATGTAAAGTTTGCATGATGGGGAAACATTACAAGATATTCCAAAAACTTTGTTGTAAATTGCACATAAAAGGCTTGCTGTTTTTGTCACAATCTGTTACAGGTGCAAATAAATAGTAGTGGAATAATGTGAAACAATTTATAAAATGTATGTATTGCATGTACGATGGCTATTTGATAAGTAAATTAATAATGTAATTAATAAAATAAGTAGTTCCTTAAATGTTTATTATTATAGTATCAATTTTAAAACTTTTTCTGGTAATGTTTGTTTTTTTTTAATTTTATTTATTTATTATTTTATGGTAGCTAGATGTTTTTGAATTATCAAATATAAACTGGTAATAATATTATGAAAACAGTTTTGTCTGGTTTGGAATAAATTTTGAAAAGATAAGGAAATTTGCTTAAAAGATTAAAAAATTGAAAAATTAAAATAAAAAACCTACTTATTTCATTAATGGTACTGTCGTTTTTAAACTGATCAATAAATTAATCATTCTGGTGTATAATTTGTATTACTGCAAAATAAACAAAATAATCTTTTAACCACAAGATATTAAATATCATATACTATTATTTATGTTTATTATTAAAAACTGGACTTGGTGACCTTATGTGGTGTAAATATTTAAACAATGACCATTGGCGGATTGCCATCGGGTAGAAAAAGATTATATACTTACCTTTTATATATCTGTCAACTTAGGTGAATCAGACGATGTAAACAGCAATGTCTTTTTTTCATTGTTAATGCAAATTTTTGAATTTTGATATCCTTCATCAACATAATCAGAGCCAATAACTGATTTGACAGATTAGAAAATTAAGATATCTCTATGTAAAAACCTACAGGTTTACCATGTCCTTAAATGTCCCCAGGGCGGAGTTTACATGTCAGTAATTGGTTTTACATGATTTGATTGGCTGTTGCGAGAGAAATGCACCAAACGACCCAGTCTACATGCTATGTTTACTAAAACAGTTATTGAGTACTGTATAAACCCCATTTATGAGTGGAGTGTGAACCAAGCTGAACTGTGTCCTAGTTTAATGTGTGTTCTACACAACATTTATTTTTTACTCACACATTAACAATGATATTGATGAAGATAATAGTGTTGAGGAAAACTTTGATTTAATTAATTTAGAAGAGACATTGACTTTTTTATCCGATGCGGATTACAAGTTATTCTTAACAAAGGAAGTCAATACTTTTTATATATTTTCTGACGTTATGTTTTCGGATTACAATGGACATGGACATGGTCCAATTCATCACGGTCACCCTGGACACCATCCCGGTCACCACCACATGCAGGGGTATGGAGGTCCTCCACCTCCCCCACCCCATCATCATCCAGCTCCGTATAACCCCTACATGAGATCGAGGGTGGATCCTGCAAGTGATGTTTTTACCTGTTTATTTGGTGACTTGTTCGTCAAGTGGTAAGTGTCATTGTGATTGATGTGAAAATGACGTGTTATCAATTTTTTTGTTAAAATTTATGTAAATTTTAATTGTTTTTTAAGTTAGAATTTGGATCAGTTTTTATAAAGCTGTTCTGTCAATCACGCATACAAATAATAAATAACTAATATACTTTTGATTAATTAAGAATCTATAATGAAACCTAAGAATTCGATATCGTATTACTTGTTGATTTTTGTAACTAATATATTTTGTTGTAAATAATAAATGCAGGTATAATTTTCAACCTTGGTAAAGGTAATCAATTTCTTTTCAAAGCTACCATTGTTATTCATTTTCATTATAAGTATTTATATGAATATTAATAACACAATTATGTAGTTTGAATTAGTTGAATCATCTGTACTATCTAGAATTTCTGGCAAGTGCTTAAAATTGCCTTTTTTTTTCAGAACATAAAACATGTCCTCCTACATCGTATGATTTTTTCCAAACTTGGAAGAAAAAGTATTTTGTTTGTAATCGTATTTGATATTTGTTTTAAATGTGATCCATCAGCAAAGTAGTTACAAGAATCTAATAAAATAATGTGAGGATTGCAGAGATTTCTACATTGAAAATGGCCAATATTTAATAGGATTAACAGGGTCATAAGCCTACAAACTTTTAAAATTTACTTTCCATTGGAATGTTATGTCAGCCCATATTGTTGTACTATTTTTGGACTGTTGGAAAATAGTCCAAATGCAGTTTCATTTCTAATTCCCACCCAGTTAATTCTTATATTTTATAATGTAACCAGTAAATGGAACAAACTTTTCTAGCCTTTTGGGAATTGGTCCCATAATTCTGGTATGTATCCAAAGGTCTTATATTTCTTTTTTATCTTCTGGTATACAGGAATTGACGTAAGGTAATGCATATGGTCAAGGCCAGAAAGATATGATATCAGGACAACAGCCTTGACCGTTTTTAGCAATAGCAGGTTGACTTGACCTTTATAGACTGACAGCAAACCACAGTTCTTTTTATTGGTCCTAAACATTTGGTCCTGTGCTGATAAGTTTTTTGAAACATTGATTTGTCATTTGAAAACCAGTTATAAAAGAGTTTGAATTACTGTAGCGATACAGGACACATTTTTAAAGGACAAAAAGTTGGTGTTCAGGCCCACTAAAGATCATTTGTTGTTGTAGTGTATAAAAGTTTTATGAGTGGTCTTCACAGTGATCATATAATATGGAATGACCGTCATATTATAATGTAACCAGCATATCACTTCTTAACATTCATTTCTGTGGAGTTCCTTTGAAAAGTGCAAATCTATGAATTTCTCATTTTCTGGTGAAATCTGTTCAAGATATAAAATTTAAACCTATTACACCATAGAAACTTGCTGTTTAATGTGACTATTTAGTATAAAAAATTTGTATTATTTTATAGAAATTTTATAGGAAAAAATAATTGATTTTCTCCTTCTGGAAAGTTAACCTTATGCCATTACAAATATTGATAACGAAATCAATAGAATTTGAGTTGTAAATCACCATTTGTTGAAAAGCCCATGTACTTTTTACCTTTAATATCATTCCTTGCCCAAACTTTTTTAATTATTTTGATTAACCAGAATACTTGAAACATTTAGTAACGTATTAGTAAGTCTAATAGACAATCCCTCTCAACATGTAGGTTTTATTGATGACAACAAATAGATGTAAATTGTTAAAATAAAAATATGGAAATTTTCAAGAAGTAATATGTAAATTAAGTAGTTACGGAGGAAAGCACAACTTGGTGTGTAGAGTTAATGGCCTCTGATTTGAATTTTAATTATCGTGACTTTTATAAACGTAGGTTTCATGATGATTAATTTGGAGATGGACATCAGAAAAGTTTCCAGAATTGATTGAGTTACAATTGACTTTGCTTGGGACTTCATAGAAATTTTTTTCAGTTTTTCTGATAATTTAGTCTGCTTAAGTCTCCTAGACAAGATCATATTTCTATCTTGACACCACTAAGGCCAACATGAAGCTTTCACATTGGGTATAGAACTAGGAGTTAAGGCTTGATACCCTGAAAAAACGGTTTACAATATTGAGATTGAAACAACAGGATATGGATGTAAATGTACAGGAGACCAAATCCTATAAAACAATGTAGGAACTGTGCTTGGACTGCAGTCAACATATACACAAATTGTGAAAATGTGTGTTCTGCTGAAAAATAAGCTAATCTTGTTTCTAAGGTGACATGTTGGCCATTCCAGTGGATGGTTCCTGCTTACTGTTACAGGAAGTGAAATACAGGATCCTGAGACTTAATGTCTACTTTTTAGAGGATTTTGTGTAAAAATGTTACATCTCAATGCACTTAACTGTCCCAAACTGTAACATTTTGTGGGAGATAATTGTTTGACAACAATTAAAAGGTTAAATCAGGTACTTTTATGCTAATTTACAATAAGATTGTACACAGCTGTTTAAGAAACGCACCATATGAAGTCAATGTACAAAATGCATCTTAGCAATTATTGTAAGGGGCAGATAACTCTTCACCAAGTGAAGCTTCAATCCCACATCCTGTATGAAACATTAAAAGAAAATTTGTCAGTTTCAAAAAGGATGTAAAACTTTTTTATTATCAATGTTCAGGAGTGAATACATTTTGTATACAAAGTCCATCAGCCTTGTACAACAAAAATCTCTGTCGACTGTGTATTGTTTTAGCCTAAGGGGACATAATATGGCGACTTAATACACATTTAACACTCACAAACTTGACAGGTTTACCATGTACCTCACCTTGTACATATTAACTAATGACAAGTTACATTTATCACAGAGTAAATACACAAATGTTAAAATAGCTGACCACAACAAAATCTGTACAACCAAGAGAGGGGGTTTACTGACCTTGTACATCAGTAAAGAGAAAAAATCAGAAATTGGAGAAGTTACAGTAGGGGATACACAAATGTTAAAATAGCTGACCACAGCAAAATCTGTACAACCAAGAGAGGGGGTTTACTGACCTTGTATATCAACAAAGAGAAAAAAATCAGAAATGACAGAAGTTACTGTTTGGGAAAGGGCCTGATACCTTAATTGGTTCCTTTGATAGATGGGAAAGACCCCGGAGGGAGGGGCTACTTCCCTATATTTTAGGTATAGTTGTGCCGACTGCCTATGTTATAACAGACCCTGTCCATGACAAGAAAATGTAAAAACAATACCCTGTTCTTGACTGAACATGGCAAATTATATACCCTGTTCCTGATATGAATGCTAATTTGTCCGTCTCAAGGTTGAGGGTTAAGCTAATTTTTAGTGAATTTGTACAAAAATAAGTTTGGAAATTCATTTCAGTCAGCAACCTGATTATGAAAAACTCATTCCAGTAAGTCGTAGTGAAAAAGCCACCCTGTTCTTGACAATCTCATCAAAATTATAACCCTGTTCATGGCACCAGCATGTGAAAAATGAGACCCATTACTGCGGAACACTCATACCAAGCAATATATTGTGAGTAGCCCCTGGGGGAAAGACTTCCTTTTAAACTGCTTCTGTTGATGGAATAAGTATAGAGAAGCAAGACTTTGTTTAAATGGAAGTCTTGCCGATAGATGAGGTGAAATTTATTCTGTAGAAACGCCAGTCCAAGATTGGTAATTTTTTGGCTGCTTTAAAAGTTACATAATGTATGCACATCTGTAGGTTACAAGTAAAATTTGGCATAAATCTACACGGTAGAAATTTTATAGACCTAGTACATATTATAAGGTATTAAAATAGTGAAAACAACAGAAAATCAAGAAAATTAGCCGATCTAAGCAATTTCATGTTTATATACAATATAAAAGAGTACATGTATGTTAGAATCTGAATTGGAAGTGACAGGGTCCAAAAAACAATATAGAGAATCTATTTCCTTTTTTGAAATGTGTTTGCGAGTGATAATAGTTTAATCCAAAATTGTTTGCTAATTCATCATTCCTACAAACTGTTGTGGGGGTGGGCAGGTTTTTTATATAAGAATATATCACTCTATTTCATCACAAAAGAATTACACTGAAACCATTGGCTAATTAGATGAAGATCACGAGCATGATTATTTAACCATATAATGACTAAAGTTTACCCACGTCAATGGTTGAGTATTCTGAAAAATACATGATGTCACCAGTTAAATAACTATGTCAAGGGTATTTTATTTATCATTGGTTTAACAAAAATATCAAAATTTATATGTAGATGATTTATGCTTTGAGACTTTTTATTCAAATAAAAAATATAAAACCTATTTTGAACAATAAAAATGAATGGTTGTGTCGTTTAAAGTGGATGATTTCCTGCAACAAGGGCCATTAATTG
This sequence comes from Lithophaga antillarum, assembly GCA_028566495.1. NCBI lineage: Eukaryota > Metazoa > Mollusca > Bivalvia > Mytilida > Mytilidae > Lithophaga > Lithophaga antillarum. The sequence continues at coordinate 4,577,704 of JAOXYI010000032.1, forward strand.
CATTTTTACAATGTTTTTTTTCAGTTTTTTCTCGTTTGTGGTTGAATTGTATAAAGTTAGCTTGAATTTAAAAGTAATAAAAATTAAGTTCTATAAAAGAGATATTGTTTTTTAATGTTTGCATTTTTTTAGCTTGTTTTCAATTATTATTGAATTCAGCTGTTTGTGTGCTTTGATACCATGATTTCACTCTATAGCTGAAACTTGGTTACTGTCAAACCCAGCTTTTTATACATCTGTGAGTGCAGAATGTTGATTGAAAGGAAGAAACAACACTGGAGTTGATCCTATCCTTCTTTAAGGGAAACAAGGTAAACATGGGTTTGAGAAGTCCGAAAATATGAGGTAGTATCCTTAAAAAGTCTCTTGATTGAAAAGGACAACTCTCCATAATCCCAAAATTGAGGCAGAATGCCTTGAAAAAATGTTATTAAAGGCCATTATATTTTTCTTATGCTTCATATTTGCTGTATGAGTTTTATAAAATGGTCAGAGAACCCAAAACTGAACTGAAAAATCTCTTACAAACACTGTAAAATAAAATGCAGCCTGTCCAGAACTGTATACAAGCACATGTTTCTATTACAACTTTCATATGGTGTTTTGGATAAAGTTTAACAAAATGGAGGATGACATGGCATGGAAAATGTTCTGAAATTTTAGTGATTTGACCCTTAATGTCCTTAATTCAATTAATAAATTTCCATATAAACCATGGTAAATTTTGTTTGGAATACTTTCAGCATTTACAGGACAGCGAGAATAGGCATAACAGTAACCATTTGTTTTTGACCGGGTTAATCAAAATCTTAAGCTGAGCTGACAATTTCTGACATAATCTGCAGGTTGATGCACATGGAATAATTATTCATGTCAATTCTTTTCTCCATATTAACTCTTTTTCTTGTCAAATTAAGAATTGAAGAAGTAATTTTTACACTTTTTATCTAATGCATTTCATGCTCAAGTTAAATACATATATTAAAATATCATGTATTTGATATTAATAATGGTTTCAGTATTAATCCTAAGAGATGTAAATGGGCCGCCAGGAAACGATAAGGTGTTGCTGAAAGATCGGCTTTGACAATCTCTGATGTAGAAACATATCAATGAGAATTCATTGCTAATCCGCTTACGCAGCAATCACTGTGAAGCATGAGCTTCGAGCCTTTCTATTCCAATATGAATTTTTGGTATAAGCCCAGTCAGTGGTCTTTACAGATAAAATCCAATTCATTCTTTAAGACAGGATGGAAAAGTTTCTTTTTGTCAATAAGTATTGAAATTTTTCCTCCCTGGTTATCAAGAAACATTTGAAATCAATCAAAAAAAAAAAAAAAACTGCCATAATGTGCCTTAGTACAGTTACGTAGGGAGAATATGCAAATTTTATCCTCCCGGTGGTGACGGCTCTATCAATATGTTAATATCATTTTCAGGAAGATTAAACAAACATGAAAAACTTTACAAATTGTTTCAAAACTTTAAAGAATTGAGTAACAGTATGAATATTTACAGTTATTTGGGAATAACTTTGTAATTTTTTAGATTTATCAAGTTTTAATTTATTCCTACAAAGAACGATTTATCAATCAAAATGATGTATTGTTTAACATACAAATTTTCTGAACTGTTATTATAAACAAACAGATAAAAAGTAGTGCCAGACTGTGCCAAAGTTGGCTTTGGGGTAAAAAATGTGTGAAGAAGAAAAATGTGGGTGGAGGGATAAACATTTCAAGTTTTCTAACCTATAATCTCTTCATATCGAAGATTAATTTGCTAGACTTCATAATAATTTAAATTTTTATCCTACTGTGTAATGAACTTTTTTGGATTGCTTTTAGGCACCATATTTGAATTTTT
>JAOXYI010000032.1:4645427-4655990 GCA_028566495.1 Lithophaga antillarum
AAATGCCATATTTTGAGCAATTTGCTACAAAATGGTAATCAACGGTGACTTTATGACGTCACTGTGACGTCATTTTGAAAAAAAAATGACTGTTGAAATTTTAGTTTTCTTTAAATGTAGGGTCTTTAGGTAAAAAATACCACTGTGTATTTCATTTCAACTGTATTACGCTTTCATCCGGAAATCCTGTCCGTGCCGTATATCGAACCGGAATTAATGTCATTAGATACGTCATTTTCAAAGACTATTTTTCAAAAAAGAAAGGAGAGTGCGTACGTAGACCAGAAAAATGAAAGACTATATAAATAAATAAGTTTATTTTTGTCAATTATCAATTTTTATTTCTTTGGTCTACGTACGCTCTCATAACAAAAACTTATACGGAAGTGATAAATTTTGCACCAATTTGCTCATTTTCACGATTTTCATCGTTTTTAATGGCCTAGATCTTCACAAATAAAGGGAATATGAATATATAATTTTACTGACGTATGCTTTGGAGTCTTGTGATTAAAACAGTAAATTAATTTGCTACTAATATGCAGATTTTTTTAATTGTAAATATAGGCGGCCAAAAACGGCCCATATCCTATCATGTCCTTTGATGTGAAAATACTTCTCAACATTACATTCTAAGAAGATTATCTTTAAATTACTAAGAAAAATATTTTAAAGTTTATTCGAATACTGACTAGGAAGCTGAAATTAAAAGACTGGGCTAACCTTTTCTCTTTTTTCTATAATAGCCCTTGAATGACGTCTGCCTCATATGAATATAAGAACAGATTGGCTTGGAATGGTGCACAGTTAGTGTCCATTTGAATGCCGAGTGTCTGCTTGAAAATTCAACAAAGATATTGTCTATTAAAAAGCACAGCATCCTAACAATATCCACCTTAGCGTACTTTTTGTTAGAGTCAGTGTGTTCTTTGATAAAAAAAAAGCGATTTCCCCACCTCATAAATTTTTAAAGAAACATTGTTGAATTAAATCTAGGACACAGATCTATAACTTTTATAGCGTCATCATTGAACTTTCGCATGTCTGTTTCATGCCGTTACGTGACAATCTCGGTTCAATATAACCCTTGGGCTCGGTATCAAATTGCAAAACCTTTGGAAGACTACATTTAAAGCGTAACCTATATGGGGAGTTCCACGACAATAATAAAATATGGTTCAGACACCGGGTAGCTATCCCGATTCGGAATTCTGTCGCACAGAAGTTATAGTGTACTTCAGGAACCAATTCTCAAGTTTCTAGACCAGAGATTTGTTTTTTTTCTCAGATCCCTAATTCCGAAACCTGTTGCACAGTTTATACATAATATACTGTCATTAGTTATCCAAGTCCAAAGCTTGTGTGTTGAATAGTTTAGATGTCATTTGCCGGATTTTGCGAAATTTGTTTCCGATCCATAAATTTGACCCGGAAGGGTGAATTGAAATTTTAAAGATTATGTGCACAACTATATGCCCTACTCATTCATCTTCCAAAGTTTCAAGTTTCTACATTTTTAAGATCGTTGAGATTTCTAGCGACATTATAGGATGTAAGCAAGTACGTCTGCATGATTCGGGTAATTTCCTATTTATGGTCCTCAGACAGATAAATTTTTCAAAGTGAAATTGCTTGAAAAGGTTGCAAGTTTCTATTCATTCATTTCAGATAAATACTTTTAGTTTATATGCATCTAAATTTAAACCAAATACTTTCAAATAAGTGCAAAATAAACAAATTGTGGTTAGTAGTACTTTTAAGAAAATGTTTTAGCGAATTGACGAACTCTTTTGGATTGCTTTACTTAGTGAAAATTTATATAAAAGCTTAATTTAAATTCCCATCCTTTGAGGTTTGACGTCACCCTTTTAAAAACACCGGATACGTGTCTTTTGAGCCTTTTTCCCTACAATTTCAAAAACTACCAAAAAAGTATAGTTAGTTACTTTTAACAAAATATAAACAGGAACAGATAATGATCAGCGTTATACTACATCTGTCGAAAGAAACTCAGTTACCATGCGACAACGGGCAAATACATTTTTTTTTTATTAAAAAAATGTCAAGGTATGCTCTCATTAATACTTTAATATGGCATATTTGACCTTATCTTTGGTTGCTCTTCTTTAACTGATATCGTTAGCCAAATACGTCATACATGTTGTATTTTTAGAATTGTTTCAAATACATTTGTTTTAAACTGTTAATTTAGCACTTAGGAAATGTGATCAACTATATGATTATCTGTCAGAGAGTACAATAGATAGCGTTCATTGATGAGATTATTTATCACGATTTCCATATTTTCCCACGCAGAAAAATATATAGTAATTTTCTTCAATTAATTTATGCAGATGGCGGAAATCAATTAATTCTAATAATTACAATGAACGAGATAACGAATAGGTTTTTGCATTTTATACCTATCCCAACCAGACAGGTGCAGAATAATCTTCATCTTGTAGTCAGGCAGCGTTAATTATAAAGGGAAATCCAACAAAATACGAACAGTTTTTCAATTCTGCATACTTTTTAATCTCGTATATGTAAAAAATTTAAAAGATGTAATACTTACTAAATTGCGCCCCATAGAGTTACTGGAATGTGTTGGCTCTATTCTTAAACTTTTTGCGATATTTTTGGTAACAAACATGACAGTCATTTTCACACTCTATGCCAGATCGTGATCACTGTAGATATTTATTTAATTTTGTGACATATTTAATTTCAGAAAGTCAGGAAAAGAACATTTAACGTGATAAATATATAAACTAACAAAAATAAATTGTTTTAAAAAGCAACATGTTTTGCGATTCATTTAAAAAATTATTTGTCAAACATTCTTTAAAATTCTGAAATAATTTAGCAAGAAATACAAATTTTAATTATTTCGCTCAAGGTTGTCACAAAAGCTGTTCTGCACTTTACATTCGAATTATTATTTAAAAAAATATTTGTTCCAGCTTTACGTAGAATCAGTTTAGAAAAAAGTCTATGTTTACAGAGACAACAGAATACCAATTACAATGCGAAAGTATTTGGCATTTTTAACGAAATTGTCATTGTTTTTCAGTAATTAGTCCGCCTACGGTTTCCGAACGGCGGCCATTTTTATGATATTTTTGCAACTTTTTTTACATTACCACCTGAAACTCATACATGGTCACAGATATTGCTCTCATATTTTGCAGTTAGGTAGTGGACAATAAGAGTATGATGCACATCAAATATTTTTTTCAAAAAATTAAAGCCATTTTTATGATATTTTAGCAACGTTTTTTGACGTTACTACCTAAACCTCATACATGGTTTCAGATATTGCTCTCATATTTTGTACTTAAGTGAGAGCATCATGCACGTAAAATTTTTTCTCAAAAAATCGAAGATGGCCAAATGGCGGCCGTATTTATTATGTTTTAGCGATGTTTTCTGACATTATCACCTAAATCTCGTACATGGTTTCAAATATTATTTTGCAGTTATATAGTGGACAATGAGAGCATGATCCATATCAAATGTTTTTTTCCAGAAAATCAAAGATGTCTGAACAGTGGCCATTTTTATGATATTTTTACAATGTTTTTTTACCACCTCAACATTCCTGTGGGGGTTGTAAATGCTATTTACCGTCAAGCGTCAAATGGCCTTTTTTGGCTATCGTTACTGTTATTTCGATCAAAATTTTAGTGTGAATCATTAGAGCTACTTTACCGTGATTTGTCAGACAGCTACAAAAATTTATCATTAACGTTATTTTTGCAAAATTTTATTGTAAATTGTCAAAGTCTGTGTACTGCCATAAGTAGTTACGTAATTTATCGTAATATGCTTTAATTTATCGTTAATGTCATTTTAGTAGAAATTTTACTGTGAGTCGTCATGACACTACCCCCATTATGACCCTCTCCTGTAGACATGGTAGAGGAACTATAGGTCATGGACCATTTTAATGACATCGTATGTGCACACTTCTGCCCTTTTAAAACGATTTTCAGAACTGTAGGGGACATGTTTTGCTTTGCAAAACTCAATTCACTTGTTCATTGTATGTCTTACTTAAACCATTGTTGAGTTGTCTTCTCTATTCACAAATCTAACATGCATTTGAAAAGTTTTCACAAGTTATCACTAATTCGATATAACCAAAAGCTAAACAGCATATTATGAAAACATACAAACGTTTTTTTAGTGTAAAATTTTAAGGGTCATAGCTTGGATCGAACCATCAACAGAAAGGAAGCTGTCACATTTCTTGCCTTGAAGGTACACGCAACCACACAGCTACGAATTACATGATATTATTGACCAATTTAAAATATATATATACGTATGACAGTGATGCATTCAGACACAGATATTTTACTGTCCATTATCAGTATGCCAAATTTCCTAATTACAATGAAAAATCTTTTTATGTATAGGTAATGTAATATCTTACTTATTTGTGTATTCATACTATATACAGAAAGTAAATTTATATACATACTTCATTAATATACATGTATAATGGAAATACTGTTAGTATGTTTGTATATACTAAATTGACACTTTAAGCCTTAGCAGGTTCGTAGATCAGTGGTTAGAGTGGGGAAAGTAAACACACTATGTTCAACTACAAGAAAGGTAGTGGTTTGAATCATATCCAGGGTTAAAAGATACATGTAGCAAAAGTACAAGAAGAATGTTTTTGACAGTTTCGTATTCAAACATATAAAACTTTGACAATGTGATGAGTAGTTTTCAAAACTAAGAAAAGCAGATTCTAGAAAAATAATCCGTGGTTGATGAATGGACTGATGTCACAGTGATGGTGTAAGGTAACAGATTTCAATAAGCAATGGGTCAGTTGTCAACTTGAAGAAGTACTGAATTAGGACTTGAAAAAGAAACAATCACAAATATATTTCGTCAGATCATTTCTGTTGGCAATCAGTTCTTAATGACAACCTTTGATAATTACCAAAAAAGTTTCAAAATTTAAAATGGATACACAATAATAGAACTCATTTATTGGATTGCGTATCTCATAAACAAGTGATATTATCCATATTTTCTTAGCAGATCACATGTATTACTTCAGAAAATGTCTTGAACAGGTAATATTACCCTTTTTTCCTTTGCAGATTGTATGGTATAGTACTTAGGGAAATAGTGACACAAGCAGAACTGCCATACATTGGATTATCTGTGTACAAGTAATAAAATATTACCCTCGTTTCCTTTGTAGGTCATATGGTGTAGTACTTTGGGAAATAGCGACACAAGCAGAACTGCCATACATTGGATTATCTGTGTACAAGTAATAAACTGTTACCCTCATTTCCTTTGTAGATTATATGGTATAGTACTTGGGGAAATAGTAATACAAGCAGAACTGCCATACATTGGATTATATCTGTACAAGTAATAAACTGTTACTCTTGTTTCCTTTGTAGGTCATATGGTGTAGTACTTTGGGAAATGGTTACACTAGCAGAACTGCCATACATTGGATTATCTCATGAACAAGTAATAAAATATGTCATCAGTGGTAAAGTAATAGAAAAACCAGAAGGCTGTCCAGATAGATTGTAAGTATTCCAATTAAAACCCTATATGTGGTATATAGAATGATGGCTTTATATGTTAAGTATTGGGATGGATTGCTGACTTTTTTTCATGGTTATTTTTCCTGGAAATGCCTCTGCAAAACTTGGATCACCAACAGTTTGTACTGGGCAGCTGTTAAACCTTTTACATAATTTTTTTGTTCTGTTTTCTCAGTTGTGTCCTTTTTTACCTGTGTTCTGTGTAGGAGGAAAAATTAGTTTTGATTTTGTTCAAAAAAAAGAAGCGAGATACTTCATATAACATACGGAAAATAGTAATATTCACTAGTTATTTGTAATAAACAGTGTAATCTTGATAGGATACATACAATGCTTTCTGTTTGGTACATTGTGTTTTGTTCTTAATAACAGAAACAAAACCTTGATTATACATAATGTTATACTTTACCTGTGATAACTATCCTGATATTGTGTAGTAAGACTTATAAATCAGTCTTCATTTTTCTCAATTTTACAGTACAAAATCAAAAAGTATATTGTAGTTTTGATACACACTTTATTTTAACATAATATATGATTTTATGGAATACATCATGGAAAATTATGAAGCAATTGTAGCAACATTTGTAAATTGTGTATCTAACTGTTGCTATATATAACATAGTGCAGGCGGTAAAACTGAGAGAAAAAACTACCAAAGATGAGCTACTTATTCAGTATCATGTCTCATCAACCGTTGAAAACAAAAGCGCCAGGAAACAACATTTGAAATACAATATATATGTAAAAAGAAAAAACAAATCAATTGGTACATTTCATTGAGTTTGATCACAGGGGTAATCTGTTTTCATCTTTGACATTAATACTGTTCATTATGTGCTAATACTTTATTTCTTTTATAGGTACCAATTAATGCTTCAGTGTTGGCGATTTAAGGACAAACAAAGACCTACATTTCAACAAATAATAGAAATACTAGTGCCTGAACTGGACCCTTCATTTATGGAGAAGTCATATTTCTTTAGTGAGGAAAATCGCCTGGATGATTATCATGAAGGTGATTTCCCTGATGAAGACTTTCCAGATGATGATCTTTTGGACGATTCAAACAAGCCGTTCATCGCTGGTGCGGAAGGCGATTCGTCTCATCATGGATCTCACCACAGTCATAGTCATCATAGTAGCCACGGTTTTGAGGAACAAGATGAAGAATTGAAATTTGTGGACTATAATAATCATGATCGGTATGGGACAGAACCATGTGATTGTATCATGTTAGAGGAAACAGACCATCGGAATCGTAATCATGTGGACAGCAGTTACAGGAACAGTTCGTGCTCAAATCCCAATAGTGCAATAGATACAAGCGATGGGAGTAAAGACAGTAGTACAAGTAAAAGTTCAAACAGTAGTTATCCACTGAATGGAATCAATTTAAACATAGTTAATGGCCATGTGCCGGTACACATGCGAACAACTCCATGCTAGCCATAATTTTATAATTGTTGTCAATTTCATTTGCCAATCAATGTCAAAGACCATAATGGACGTCAATCATGTTTTATCAAAAATGGAGAATTTAATCTCCTTAAGGATGCCATTGGTCAATCTGTTCATGTGATCTCTATACTTGTTCAAGTGCTTCTATTTTCTATGTTCTATTTTTATCATGCAGTGGGATATATTTTTATGTGGGATGCTGTTTTACTTGCTCATTTGATTAGGAAAAGAAGGGTTTGCTGGGAATTTTTATTTTATTAATCCTTTGCAGTATAATTCTTCTTTTGGTTATAAAGAATGACAGTTTTTCAAAATTATTTGGCTGGACTTGCCAAATGTGTTGAATTTGAAACATCAGTCATCATACCATTTATTAACTTATATGAATTGATGAGGAATATAAAAAAAGCATTCTAAACATTGTGATAGATGTTGATTTCAGTACAGACTTTATGTACATTTCATCATTTCATTGTAAATTTCAGTTGAAATGTATATAATTACATTGTATATTTTGGCTCATGTCATTTCACTTCTGGTCTACTCATATTGTATCTCTTTGTGTATTGTAGAATGCAAGATCCAGTCACTATCATTTTACTTTAACTTTTGGATAGAAAATATCTTCCAATGAAAAAACAAAAGAAACACATTATTTTTCAAAAGTATTAAATTCATACAAAACCAAGTGATTGCTGGAATATAAGATTACTTTCTGTAATAAACAAACAAATCTGGGAAGGAGAAGAATTCAGATATAATAGTTGATGACATTTAATTCAGATGAGGCTGAAATTTATTTCATTTATTTTTTTTTTTTTTGGTCAAGAAAATCTTGTTTTAATGAGAATTTTACAGACTAATACAAGATGTACCTATCACAATTATGGTTACAGCAAAGCTTAAAACTTATTAGAGATTTGTAAACATTTATGTCTCATATTAATTTATTTCAGTATTTGCTTTAGACTTTTATTTCAGGAAGCTGCCGCTCCCTGTAAACTGAAATTTTACAGGATTATTGCAACAGAGACAATAACAAATCCCTTAATTTTTTGGTGGACATCCACCAAGGTGTAGCTGGACCAACTTATTTTTTTGTAGTTCATAGGCTGATTTTATAAGTTCACAAATTCAATCTGGTGGACATTTAGTCCAACTGAATTTGCTGGACAGCATAGATTTTAGCCAGAAAAACTGGCTTGATTGGGAGATTTGTTATTTTCTAGTTACATCATATATATGCTTGGGTAGTTTCATCATCTGATGAATGAAATGAAAAATAGATTTTAAAAAACATCTCTATAAATCTGCAAAAAGTAGATAATTGTATGAATATTTAAACACCCATTTGTCATTAAGTTTTTTTTGTGGTAGTTGTTTTTACATTTAGTCTTCTTGCATGTTGGACTTTACCAGCTAGTCATCTGTACTGAAAAATGACTGAATCCCTTTCAAGAATTCTTAAATTCTTAATTTTGCATTGTTTACAGGGTGAGGATTATGAATAAGAAAGAAAACATTCAAAAGGTGATTATGTAAGATCCTCGGCATTAAGTCTTACATGTATTATAAATAAGATAGAAATCCTACTGAGGGTGGTTCTGTACTAGATCCAAAGTCTGTGATAGGTGACATTGGTATACATTAGTCTGTAAGATTAGAAGAGGTAACAGTTGGGAAAATAAACTTCTCAGAGTCTGTGATTACATCCATTATTAAATGTTCATTAAAGGAGTAATTAAGTATATGGTTTGAACATATTCTATTCTCAGAATGTCTTTAATTTTAAACAAAAGCTTTGCTCTTTATTATATATCCTAATCAAATTTTATCATTGTTATACTTTGTACTTTGTTGAATATTTTAAAATTTGTTATTAAATCACTTTTTTTTACAATTTCATGTCTGTTAAAAGTCAGATTATATTTCCATTACTTTAATACATGACAAAGTCTTGCATTTTATCAAACACTTGTTAGTTATGTAACATATTCCTGCTCATTTTACTGCTGTGCTTTGAATGTGATGAAAGGCCAAAAATAGAAGTCATGAATATTCATAATTTATTTGTTGTGTCTCTGTTAAAATCTGAGAGTGTAGTATGAAAGAAACTTATTGAATGCTTCCTCAGGTATGGATTTCTCCAGAAACAGAATTTACCGGTGTCTTTTTATATTTTGAATGAGGTCTGTATACTCTGTCATATGCTGAGTATATGAATGGTATGGAGCGTTATGACGTATGAGTTTATGTAAAATTGAAGTTTTCTTTATGTTTTTTTTTTAAATCAAAATATCTTGTGTTAGGAAAACATAGTTTTTGTAAAGTATTATTCTAACATTATTGTGATATTTAAGCTAAAGACAAAATTTTCCCTTTGTCCATTTTTGCAGCTCTCTCTCAGTACTTGAAGATCTCTTTAGAATTATTACAGGATATGGGTTCCACTAGATTTATTAAAAAAATATAATGATAATCTAAAAATGCAGTAAAGCCACTTAATATTATTTAATAAATGAATGGACATGATTTCATCTTTTGTGTAAGTCAAAAACATGGTAATTTTGCAGCCAGTGTGCCTGAAAAGTTTTAATCAGTCTTGCAGGTCTTGAATGAGGACAACTGACAAACCTCATTAGCATTATCTTCCTTTAAAGTTGCACATTAGTTTAAGATTTGACAAATTCGTTGGAGTTCATGTGAACATATTTCATGTAATCAAGAGAATAGAAGAGTTGAATGAAAATGGTTGTTTTTCTTAAGGAAACTTTTCTCATATTCAGTGATAAGTTGAAATGGTATTTATAATTAATTATATTTTTTTCACAGGTTTTAAGATAATGAACCTCGTTATATTGTCATCTTTTGGACCATTGTATTTTGGCCATATGCGAGGGTGGCAATTATTCGAGGGTGTACTCTATATAAGAAAGTGTATTACTTCTGGAAAGGGGACTGAAAGTGGAGATAATCACAGTTGGCGGATTAAAGACGGATGATATAACAAGGGGGCACTGCACATAATATTAAGACTGGATTAATATGATGATATTTTGACTGTTTTTCAAATCAGTCTTCACAATAAACTTTTTTTGCTCACATGCCCGCGCTATCTTTTTGAGATCTTTTTTAATAGATTATACTGGCCTACAAGAGAAATTCTTACAGGCCCGATGGTATTTTTACAGGCCTGGGCTGTCAGGCCTGTGACTAACCGTGAAGACTGTCAAATATATGCATGGATATCTGTCTTAACCTGATGTGAATATTTTGAGATATTTTGGGATTTTAACTAAAAGTTTGTCACAAAGAGATTATTTATTTTTCACCTACAAAGCTAGATGAACACACAGAGATCACTTTATGGATTATGGTCTTCATGTTAAATTTTACATATTGTCACCAGTCTTTCTCCAGTTGTAATGACATGAATTTTATCCTGCAACTGCCTTATGAGCTGACCGAATAAAGCCTGCCGAATAAACCAAAGCTTTATTGGGTTAGTAACCGA
>JAOXYI010000032.1:4755784-4767278 GCA_028566495.1 Lithophaga antillarum
ATAAAGCAGTTGATTATCACCTGCGCAATCAGGCGAAAAGAGCGCGATAGAACGCCGTGAAAAGCCTTGTTACAGTATCTTTCGCTACAGTTTTAGTACTTAATGTGGTGACGTAATTCATTATATATAAAACTGACAATTTAGTTTTTTCAAAAAATATCCTTCTGCAGAGCAAAGACCTGAATCATATTTCTTCTGATTATTATTCTTCTTTTCCACAAAATTTTGGAACTCTACGGAAAAGCATACAACACGAAAAAATGGGATTTTTGATCACATGAAGCTCGCGCCGTTGACCCAGATCGACGTAACTCTTAACTATTGTGAGGGTGTGACTCGCTACTAATTTTTATACTTTCCTTCTTTACGTTCGATTTTCTCGGAGTTAATTTTTTTTATTATCCTGAAGCCAATCAGATTGTCGTTTCCGAGATACATTTAGTACAATTTTGATGACTTCGTTTTTATACGACGCTATCAATTGGAACCTACTTCCCCAAATTTTCATGACATATTTAAAAGAAATGCATAAAAACTGACAAGCCTTTAATTTTATTTTGTACTACATTTAATTATCTCGCGTTTTCCCATTTATACCCGATATGAAATTTACACATGACTGCAGTTTTCAAACATCAACTGTTTATCAAATCTTGATTACTCACTAATACAATTTTCACTGTTATGAATGAAACATAGTGGGATTGTTATCAACGTATAATATCAAATTCATTCGACATAACGAAAAACTAACAACTAAACTACAAGGAAACCCCATCTTGGGAATATAGAAGCTAATATAACGTTAAATTGCAACGACACTATTTGTAAGACCTTGAATTATGTTTTATTTCAGTGCCTTTCCAATAAGGTGTTATCATTTTGTTTTCAATATTTATTTATACAAGAGACATACATGTACATGTGGAAGGAACAAATACATTTCACAATACAGAAATGTTACATTAACTGAAACAATATATTTATAAACGTCTAAATATTATGAAAACGTATTCTGTTTGCTCAGTGGATCATATTAGATATACAGTAATCGTGATTTAATTGTCCACAAAAAAGTTTTAATTTATTCGTCTCTTTGGACAAATAACAGTGACTACAAAGTCTTTTATAAGCTTTGAAAAAACAACGTCTATCAGCGCTACCGAAAAGCGTTTGTACATGTACAACACCTAAATTGGATTTTTATCGCATATCATCTGTCAAAGTGGACTGTGAGTCCCCAGGAGTAACGTCATCCCAGCAGTCTTAACTGACAATGGACATTTAAGAATTCACACAAGATTATGTTTTAATGTATTTATTTTGATCTTTCTTGGTTTCTATGGCTACAATTTTGTTAAAGTTTCTTTTCAATTATCTGGCATCATCAAATTGGTCAGCAATCAAAATTTACATGTAGTGCATGAAAACTGGTGTTTGTCACATCTTATTACCTCATAAAACATGTTCACTGAAACAAATACATAGTTCATCCTCATGTTACATGACTTGAATTTCTTCCATTTTAATTAAATCCATATGTTGCGTACTTATATACTACTGTAATTTCGATAAACAGCAGAGTCCTATATTAATATTGTGGTTGCCAACAAAGACATATTCACAATATTCATACCACATGCACTCCGAACCAATATAAAACATGTGATAGCGGCTTGAAGTCACTTTTCAAAAAGAAATTTAATGAAGCTAGTATACTGTGCTGGACACAGAATACGCATATTTTTTTCACAGAATGCGATACGTACAAAATGGTCAGCAATTTAAGTACTTTTGTAACAGTGAACTATTGATTTATATGACATTAGCAGCTGACTTCTACAGGAAAAAAAATGCTTAAAAGAATCTTCAAACACATGTTCTTCAATTATTTTCTTTACTGATATGTAGGTTAGGGTTGCATCTTGTCTCTATCCTAGAAGCAAACAATTAAGCTTTCATCGTTTTATATTTTGCACCTGACAGTGTCAGGCTTTACGCTGTATTATTCACTGATTAAAAACTAGAAAGACATACAATGTAATTATATTTCATGAAGTTGTACTTGGAACAAAATGTAACCGTAAATTATAATATTTTGAATGCTTTCTATTTTTTAATTGAGAAATAATTTTACAAAGTCATTGTTTGTTGTAAATTTCACCACTGATGCGCTTTAATTTAAAAGTTAGTATAGCGTTGGTAAAATCAATATTACATCGTGGTTTCAATAGGTGTTTTGGCTATGAGTTTGGAAATTATGTATTTATAAAATATAAAACATAAAAATATTGCAATTAATGAGTTTCTTTGTACATGTACACAGCCAATGGCGGACTCAATAAAATACTTTTTTCGGGAAGTTTTATGAAGGGTTTATCTTGATGACGTATTAAGGACTTCGTGTTGGAGTAATTTATTTAAGTACTCAGATTCTAGAAAAATGTTATTTGTAAAAATAATACCCTATTTTACTTAAAATACTATGAAGACTGGCGGGTGTCGAATGTGGAAACATTGTATGAAGCCTTCGTATTTGCTGTTTGGTTTTACTTCTTTTTATATTGATCTTTTGAGTTTTATTTCTAGATCTGGTACCGGAAATTTTGATTTTGCTCTTTTGTTTTAAGTAAGAAGTATTCAGTCACCACTTTAAAATAAAATTACATCTACAACTGTAGGTAGAGTTTCGATATTCTGTTGCTGAATTAATTTCCAAAAGTAATATGATTTTTTTGGATTTTTTTTTTTTTTTAAATATTAAAACTTTTGTGTTCCATTAAAACGTGGACAATAAATTAGAAATGCAATTATTCAGACCAGTTAATAATAATTTATTTGAAGAAGGCCAAATGGTGATAAACTAAGAAATTAATAATAATATGAGAAAAAGAAAAAATATATATATAAATATCAAAAGAGGAAAATTTGTTACATCCTTTTTTTGTTTTCTAAGGTTAAGAAATAAAATAAAATCCGAAAATACACCAGAATAATTTGTTAAGCTTTGATGCAAATAAGATAGGTTCAACAGAATTAGACATAAACTATTCATTCCTACTGTCGCACTGTCTAAAAATTTTCTAGGAGGATCAGTTAAAAACACAGAGATATAAGAAATTTTGTACAATTTTTAGTCTATTGACTTCTTAAATATATGTATGCTTTAGTGGGTTTTAGCCACTTCATGACAATATAATGAAACTGGTTGTATTTTGTTCTCAAGTCAAAGGTTTCTGAGTCCGGCTTAACTTCCCGCAACTTACTTGACCGTAGGGCCTAGGTGGCTTAATGGAAAGATCGCTGACACATGTCCACTAGCCTAATACTGCTGTCTTGGGTTCGATACAGGCCCGCCCCACTTCATGTGTTAAAGTTTCCAGACACCTACCCAAGGTCGGGGGTCCCATCGGTCAGCTAGATATCTGCCGGGCTCCTCCCCACAACGTATGTTAGTCACGATATAGCTGAAGAATTGTTGAAATTGATGATAAACCACAAAAAAAAAACAAAAAAAAAAACCAGAAACGCTGGACATTTAGCATCCATATATTCCCGATCTCCATCAAAGCTTGTGTGGACCAATAAAAATAAGCCATTCAAATTGTATTTAACTTTCAAGCCGCCTTCCCAATTCAAGTGTTTCGGAGTCAACATTTTTTCTTACAACTCTTGCTAATGAGTTTCTTTCTGATCTGATAAACCTGCCAAAAGTTTTATTAAACATGCCACACCTTGTAACTTCGTACGTTTTTGAATCAGCAATTTCACTGCCTAACATTGTTGGAAAATAATACACACGAAACGGAAAACCAGCACCTGATGGATGTACATATAATCTGTCAAAGCGAAACGAAGACGGACTCAGAAAACCTTGAGTTGGGAAGAAGCCCTGCATGCTTGCTACAGGAACAACTTCCCTTTATCCTTTCACCTACAAGAAAGTGGAAAGACTAAAGAAAAACCTAAGACCCTCGCCCCACAAAAAAACTCGAAAATCTTGCAGATGAAGCTAAGTACAAAATGTATGTCACTACACATAAGCATTAATTCTGCTTATCACATGTATCTGGCGATCTACAAAATTGTAGCCGAACAAAGGGAAACGATTTGTTTTCAAACTGAATTACTCCAAACAGCGAATAATACGGTCATGTACACTTCAATCCGACGATCATGCAACATAGATACCACTGATAGGTTCCACAACCTTGATCTTAGGTTAAATACATGTACGTTATTAGAAAAGTAGTACTTGTCACATTTTTATTGATAATTTTATCATAAAATTCAAATCTGAATATCAAATGTAAACAGAAAGTCTTATTTGCACATTTTTATGTAAACATTTTCTTCTAATATATAAGTAAAAATTTACGGAAGAGAATGTCTAGACAATACATGTTTGTTATAACGTATGATATACAAATGACTTTTAATGCTCGAATATATTAATGCTTAATGGTTATTTAAATAGTTTAAATAGAAAGTTGAAACGGTTAAATTCTCTGATTTTTTTGCTCATTTTGTTATTTGATTTCAGTTGAATTTTAAAGGATCAATAAAACGGGAAATTGAGCCATGGCTTTGGAAAGTAAATTTTAAAGAAACAAAAATTATGGTATATTTTAATACGTGTACATTAGTCAATGGCGCTGTTCAAATCATACTTGTTTTATCTTAAGATCTTAATCTTGTCCGAGCTTAATGTTCAAGGTCCTGCTGACCCCGAAAATGAGGCAAAAAACACTAGAATAAATGATTTTAGTCTAAAAATGGATGCTATTTTAGTTTATTTCCAGACGGCACTATTTCCGACCAAAAGTGAGGTTTCTTGAGCGATTCACAGCCCAAGTTTTGGAAATATTAAGTACATGGAGATTTGGAGGTTGCGATGTTAACAATGTAGGGACCAATACAATAGTCCCAGACTAATAACGCTTTAATTTTGGCCATATTTAGTGACCTTTGACCCTGTAGAGGTAAAAAGCGCTAAACACGCTTTTTTCATGGAAATTTTTTAATATCGTAACTTAACTTCGTGGAAAATTCTTTTTATAGAAACTGTTATTTGATCTCAAAACTAAAAACATTATCAAAAAAAGTTCAATTTTCGAGAAAGTTTTTTGCCAAAATGTTCTTAACGGCCGCTCATTTATTTAAGCATTTTACGTGTACATGTATATCGGTTGTTTTATTGTGCATTCATGAACTTGTACATGTATTAGGAATATGACGCATACACTGCATGTGTAGATTTAACCCAAGATAGTTAATTCGTCTTAGACTTATTTTTTCATATAATGTGGAATATGTAAAGTAAATCTTTTTAGAGAACAATTTAGTCTTGCCAGAATTTACATGCATTTGCCATATTCATATTTATTGATATTACACTATTAAAAGAAATAAAATTTACACAGAAGTGTAGACCATGCAAAGGGTAACGACACATAAAAAGTTTTTTTCTTAATTTCAAAAGAAAAATAAAAAACTTACCTTTCTACGCAGACAGAAACCAGAGACAGAACAGACGTATATAGTGATACAACTAGGATATATCTATTCATCTTGCACAAAACTTGTCCAAGAATCCAGCCACGGTTCAACATAAACTGAATGATTTCCGGAATACCGAACAACATGATCAAAAGATCGGCTATTGCAAGGTTCATAATGAAAATGTTTGTCACTGATTGTCTCATTTTTCTGTCTAAAAGTATCACACAAATAACTAGAATATTTCCGACTATTCCTACCAGTCCAATTTGGCAAAACAGGATGGAAAGGCCGATTATAGTTTCGGTCGAAGCTGGTTCCATGGCAGTCGGTGGAAACGTCGATCCATTCATAATTTTAGAAGAACGGTTTCCTAACTGTCGAGAGCATGTGATATTTACCTCACATGAAAAAGCATCAGTAACATCGGCGTTTTGCGTAAACGACGTCGTTGTGATATTTCCTTGCCAAGCCATACTGTTTTATACTGCATCTACAAAGAAGCAAGCATTCATAAAACTACTTGTTTGTGGAAGTGCATTAAATCAAATTTATATTTGTATCTGTGTGTTCCAGCGATAGTTTGTTTATAGAAATTATTGCTTTTATAAACTCGATCAGTCCAAATTAACTACCTTACGATCTTCCGTGAGTAAAGGTAAACAGTTTACTAAACCAGTACGAGTTTTACAAATAAACGATCGTAATAACAGAAACGTTTAGCCTTTTATATTGATAACGTGCGCATGTTCGACACGAAGCCCCCACGGAAAAATCAACAAAAGAAATTCTTAAGAAAATGAAAAAATTCCAACAGAGTTAATAAATACAAGTAGCAAAAATATCCCTTAAAAAGCACTTGAAATCTTTTAGACTATTAAAAAATCAATGAATATGTATTTAAAAAAAATATTTTAAATTTAGTTCAAACATACATAAGAAGCGACTAAGCAAATAGATCCTTAATTTTCTATAGCGGCTTTTTAAATACTGTCATTATCACACGTTAGAATAAGCAGATGCTGCGTTGTATCAATACAGTGAAGGTAAAATATAATCCACGCAAACTGCATAACTAGCATAATTCAACATTATATGAATATCTAACAAAAATATCCTGTCAATAAAATATATTTGTAAATATATTATATAAATAAACCGCATATGTTGAGTGTTTG
Organism: Lithophaga antillarum; assembly: GCA_028566495.1. Classification (NCBI taxonomy): domain Eukaryota; kingdom Metazoa; phylum Mollusca; class Bivalvia; order Mytilida; family Mytilidae; genus Lithophaga; species Lithophaga antillarum. The sequence goes on from JAOXYI010000032.1 coordinate 4,762,462, forward strand.
CCTAGCGTAAATCTGTTGAATGGCGAATAATGAAAGTTAATTTGATTGGTGGTCGAACATATTTAATACGCTTGTAACAGATGCAAGAAATATTATTACAAATCTGACACCACTGATACGACATTAAAACGCCGATAGAAGTTTCCTGGGTTAATTCTTCGAGCTCAGTTGATCAATGAATTGATCTCAAGACGTCTTTTAGACAGTTAAGACAATCTTCAGCATCTAAATCATGTATAAACAGATTTCTTATGTTGTTTGGTTATCTTGATTGCCAATGTTTGTTTGATTGATAGCTATGTAGATTTCATCATAATTGTTTTAATTATTGATTTATTATTGTTCAAACAACTCTTTCTTTATCTCGGCGAAAAATGATCTTAAGAAACCAAAATGGATCACTGTGGTAGAAGCAAGCATATTTCAAAACCTATCTGTGAATACATGATTTAATTACTCGAAGCGCTAATATTAATCGTTGTATCTGTATCACAGCATATAAAGGGTATTTTCATCTGGCTTGTCTAGAAAGTGATGTTGTTAACTTCGAAAACATAACTAAAATAATTATGATGAAGTATAGATGAAGAAAATAATAATAAACTGATTCAGCGAAAGTTCATTTACTGTTTGTGATCTTTATCATTACTTTGAAAACTTCTAGAAGACTGTAAGGTGATATTTTACTCAGAAAAAGTTACATCCCACTAATATTCGCTAGTTGTCGCTTCGAAAATTAGTTACCATTAAAAATAGCCTTACAACTGAAATAAATGCATCCATTTCTTCATTCTTTACAATATATCCTGATATTACAAGTACATGTAATATATATTATTACATAATGATATCTTTGTTAATATTCTATTGGACTTAACGTTGACACACGATGTTGTGTCTTTTTTTCATATTGTTTAGATAAAAACTCACGTTGACTCGGTTTTCGTTCACTTTCTAATATAATTAATGATGTAATAAAACAATTGTAACAGTAGTGCATGATTTTCCTTCGAAAATTACCAGCTGCACTACCGGGGATCGAATCCGGACCCTTGGCACAGTAGTCCACCGCTCTACCAACTGAGCTAAAGGAGATCTCCATTAGATCAACTAATGGAGGGTATTATATATCTGTTACGGTTCTATAACTTCAATCGTAAACAAGGGAAGCTCCGTTACACAATTATAGTCTTTTGTAGAAGTCAGTATGAGGTTTTATGGTACAAAGAAACTAATACTGATCTCAGCCTGCAGACTCGATCAATAATAGTTTCTTTGGTCCATAAAACTTCGTATTAAACCTCTACAAAAGACTATAACTGTATAATATTATTCTACCAACTAATTTTTCAATAGTATAGAGTACCGCTAAAGTCCGTTAACTTTTCTCTGAGCATTTCTATAAAACAACAGATCCGCCAATATCGTTACGACTGGAACAAATACAGCATTACTTACACTTTTCTTTTTCGTTCTTTCGTCCGATAATATATGTAATTATAAATATTTTTTATACTGATGTGTTAATTCATTTTTTCAATAGTACATGGAGCAGTTTTTTATGCTGACCTTTTTCTCTCTGCCGTGAATATGCATTTCTGCTTTTTTGGATCTAGCGGAAGAATTTAATCCCATATGTCACCATGTAGGAGAAGAGGAAGCTTTGTATCTCAAATAAGCTGCTTACAGCCACTGTAGTTATCAAAAGCTGAATGGTTAGATATTCTAATACATTTACACCTAAAGCCCATGTCTAACGTTTATTATAGGAAATACTACTGTTTACGCTATTTGGTGTAATGCTGATCTTTACACGTGTTCAAATGAACGCTAATTCGTGAAAATTTGAAAATTGCTCAAATTCGTTGAATATGGGCAATTAGTGTTGTTACTTTCTCTCTCATGAAATCGGTACATAAATGATCAAACTATTGTTCCATTTTAGGCAAGTACATTATCTCACGATTGGTTTTTGTTTTTTGTTTTTGTCCCGAAGTGCCGGGGTGATTCACTCTCGCCTTGCTACACCGCGAAAAATAGAATTGAATTCGTCCCCCGCCCAAAGATAAAAAAGGTATGGCGGGGTACGATCATTCGTTCTAACAAAAAAGGAAAGCCGATAAAATTTCAAAGGAACAAAATGATTAACGTGTCTGATTTATTTCCCTTGATGACAGTTGAAAATCTACCTGCGCACTGATGTCAAATAAACAAAATATTATTTTAACCGTATTTGAGCTCAGGACTGAATCAAACATTGTCAACAATTTTCAGTTGTGCCACTGATATTAGTTTTATTTGGAGATACCGAAGTACCCGCAGAAAACCACCCATTTACGGTAAGTAACTGATATTTATCATATAAGGTACAGGTGGAGTGCACTGTAGTCTCCCATAGTCAATTGCGAACTCGAAGCATACCTTTGATAGGTTTCATTGATCTGTGTAAGCAGATGTGACCAACTACAATGTACCTAAACCATTTCGCAAACGGGGCCCCCTCATTATGTACCATGAGAGCTGGGTAGTTTGCTTATCTAACGACATAAGTTCAAATAACAAAATCTTTAGGGCATAATAATGTGTAAAGCAGATTTTTTTTAAACATGTATTTGCCAATGAGCTTTAGTTGATAAATTGAGACTAACAAAGTAATGCGTAGTGTAAAGCAACAACTGATGTCACCTTTAAAAAGTTCCAGAGGTTGCATTACAAATATCAAGCTGCAAAAATAACCTAGTAAGAAAATTTTCCAGCAATTTGCGTAGTATCAGGGGACCCAAACTTGTTATTGTTATTTCCTGTTATTTGTAGGCAGTCCTGGTGCATCAGAGGGAATTTGGTGATTTTTTTAAACAGACAACAATCATGGTGTTGAAAAAAATCCAGACCACTAATCTGAAAATGTGAGGTATGATCATATTTTAAATACATGTTTTAATATGTATGAAAGCTATTTATTTTTTAAAGTAAAGTTGTGTTTTTGATCAGGTCAAGTCCATTTTCCAGAAAGTAATTATTTGTAATTTGCGTGCTTGTCACACGGAGAATAGCTCCAGGAATGTGAACAACGAATAACCAAGCAAATATTCTTTATCTTTGCCAGTATAAAATGCAGTTTTACATTTAATTAAATATTTAAAATTTTACATGACTGTCCTGATTATTTTGAGTGACCACCTGGTTATATTGAGTATAGTTATTTTGAGTGACCACCTGGTTATATTGAGTATAGTCCTAGCTATATGTTGTGAAAATGTTCTTGCAATTAAAAGAAAAGTTTGCTTTATCCAGTGACTACTGCTAATGAAATCCAAGGTAAACAAACGTTTTAAAATCGTGTTATGACAAGGACACGGAGGTGCCTGGATAAGATACCTCGAGGCACTTGCTCCGAGGGCGTATCTTATACAGACACACCAAGTTCGAATGATTTGTCTAATTCACATCCCAACTTGCCCCGAGGTGGTATCTTATACAGACACGCCAAGTTCGAAAGATTTGTCTAATTTACATCCCAACTTGCTCCGAGGGGGTATCTTATACAGACACACCAAGTAATGATTTGTCTAATTTACATCCCAGCTTTCTTATTCTGCCCTGCCTACACAGTTTTGATCGTTTGTACCAAAAATTTTATGAAAATATTAATCCTGTTAAAAATGTTTATTGTTATTATTTTCCTGTAATAGCCTCTTTTGGTAATTAAAGTGTACATAGATTTTCGTATCGCCTCTGTGATGTACTGGTTAAGAAGGAAGACTATCATGCAAACGACTAGGGTTCGATTCTCCATCAATCCATAATAAAATTTTCAACTTTTATTTTTGAGTAGAAACACATAACTTTGAAAAGTTTTAACTGGATGGTAGAAAAGAGTTCAAAAAGTAGCAATACACAGCAGGGGTGAAATGGCTCAGATCACCCCTTAATCTAGCTCAGATCACCCTTGGTAGAACAATAGAGCCGGGATGTAGTAGAATTATTTAGAAATCTATTACTATACAATATAAGGATCACTGCATGAAAATTGGTGATTATTTTCTCTGGCAGAATTTTAATGGCATTATTTTTACTCCATAAAACCAGAATTTCAAATATTTTCAAATAAAACATTAGATGCAATTAATCTTCATTAAGAATTCTATTGAATTATTGGGGATATTTTCAAAAATAATATCTATAAGGTTATTATATTTGGTGAATATTGTCTCGAGCAGAATGTTATATTGTAAGTATAACCCTATAGATATTATATTTAAAAATATGTCCAACAATTCAGTAGAATTCTTAATGAAGATTAATTGCATTTAATATTTTATTTGAAAATATTTGCAATTCTGGTTTAATGGAGTAAAATTATTCACTAACAGAAATGAACATTTAGCCAATTTTTTAACAGCATAACCAGGACCTTTTCGGTCAATCCTTTAGTATTATCAGGTCCAGTTTTAAAAAAAAAGAAATGAACTAATTTATCGTAAATGTGATATGATGGTAATATTGGAAAGCTTAAAATCCAGCAAAAAACAGGACGACGGTATATACCGTACATCAGTAACCATATGTACATATACTCTTAAGTCTTCTGATTGTAACCAACAAATCTCATATTCCAGATTGCCACATCCTGCCTAAAAAGTCTGTCTTCTACCATTGCACTTTCAAATATTATCTGTTGTTTCCGGCTGCCAAATTTAACACTCCATCAATTTTTGTTGATGTGTACATTGTTCGTTATTAGCTCACCTGGTCCGAAGGACCATGTGAGCTGTTGCCATCACTTGGCGTTCGTCGTCCGTCGTCCGTCGTAAACT
>JAOXYI010000032.1:4770835-4781681 GCA_028566495.1 Lithophaga antillarum
TGGTGCATCTGCATACCAAGAAATATTGTTGTAGGTCTTTTAGTTTCTGAGAACTGGCTGCGAACGCGGACATGGACACCGAGGGTACTCCAATAGTCCCCCTCTACTTCGTAGAGGCGAATTAAAAATGGCCCATATACATATATATAACAGTTTTAGCATTTTCAGATTTTTTTTATCTTTTTATCTGTAGATTTTGCTGTCTCTGATGGAACAAGACTTCACTTCTTGTCATGCTTTTATTTTAAAAATTCAAGACAACAAACTGAACACACGTGGGACATACGATGAACGGCAGATGGCTGATCTGACAGGATTTTCTGCTACCACAAAAAATCCTACAACTTAAAACACAGACAAAATTGGGTTAGGTCAAGTGCTGAATTTTACCTATGATAAACCTGAAATACCTGCTGATCTTTTTTGCCTTTTTATTGTATAATGAAAACAACCAGCTCACTGCTAATTTTCTCGAATGGAGATTCATGTAATTATCTCCCCTGACATACATAACGGCATAATGTAACAATTGTGATAACATTAGACTGAAATACTGATGAGAAAGGAAAACATACTTTTTCTAGATATTTTTGCAATATACCAGAAATATATCTAATTTACCAACTGTTTATCTTGAACTCTGAATTCTGTGTGTCCGATGTTGAATGTGCTTTCACTGAAAACTGATTCTGAGTGAAGTTTTTATCATAATTTGCATGCACTACTTGTATTCGATGGTTTACTTTGTAGCCTATCAACAGTGAAAGAATTATGACTAACAGTCTTGTAAATGTAAAAGTTAACCCTTTTGCATTCCTTGTATAAATGTTCTTTCAAATGTTTAAAAGTATAGATGGTAACGATTTCAATCATGCTCAGAGATAAAGTAAAAGTATTGTGTTATAAAAACCACTTCACATTTACTCTGTGTTTGAATATGCAAATTCCAATCACATGACATGGCTACCCCATAGTATAATTCCAATCACATAACATGTGTAATATATTTCCAATCACATGACTTCTGTGAAATGGAAAAATTCTCAGTGATCATTACCTCCATCCTTCCTTTGCCCCTGGGCACTTAATGTTCTTTTACTGTTGGGTGTTGCCACATCAGATCTCCATTCAGAAGAGTAACCATTTCTAGCTAATATTCTATTTCTTTCTGCTTCAGTGTCTAAAAGGTGTGACAAGTTGCTACGAAACTCTGATTCCTGCATCACAAGTGCACCTGAGTTTGATCTAGGATTTCCCCCTAACGGTTTTTTAACAAACTTGCTTCTCTGAAAATACATACAAAAATAATGAACATGTATTGCTTTAAATCGTAAAATATCTTTCTTTGATTTCTAATCAAAGTAAACCAGCAGAGGGCTTCACCTATAAGGCATAATATGGCTGCAAAAAGTTGACAAACAAAAAATATTACTAAATACGTACCGAGATCATACATTTATTTCCCTGTCAGGATGAAGACACTGAGATTTGTATACCTAAGACTTGCACTTCTAATGATGCCATTATATTATTGATCCTTACATTGAAAAATGCTCAGATTATGGTAAAAATGTTCCAAATTTATATCATAAATATGAAATGTACCAATTCATATCAAGTATACCACAACTGTTTACCATATAATTTGACCATCACAGAAATAATTACCTGATATGATGGCACAGTCTTCTCATTCAGGTTACTAAGACTTCCAGATTTGCCTTGCCATGTCGTTACTCGTCCGGAGTTGTAGTTTGGCTGATTGATAGATGATAGAGAATTATTGTCATTTACATTAGTATTGAAGGAATGCATTGAGTTGGTAAGTGCAGATGATAAAGAATGATCGTGATGATGGTGGTTGTGTTGATAGCTTCTGCGTGTTAGCTCTGTCTCACGATCACTCTGAAAACACAAAAACAAAACTCCTCCCAATTGTTAATTGACTAAAATGCATCTGCCACCGTATACAAAGCAAGCTAAAACTACTTATAATGTGCTAAATAATAATTCAAATGTTAGCTGAAGTTACATTATTAAAAAGGATATCACACTGAAAATTATCAAAACTGGAAAAAAAGTAACACAGCCAATTCATTTTTTAATTATTACCAAAGACATTTCAAACTTTCAACGAAAACTTACATTTTTGCGTCTGACAAATGAAAATTGTAAAAAAAAAAATATACAAATCAATGCCACAAAATTACAAGCTTTGTTAGAAGGATGTTATAAAAAATGCAATAAAAACAAAACTTTTGGAATTACTATTTTTAATCTTCTATTTAGTTCCTTTGGTCATGCGGTAAATCTAAAAATCATGCAATAAATAGTTAAAAATTCATAAAAATGATTAGATTTCCACTACAATAGTTGTTTACGTGCTAACAAAACAACCATAAAAACTAATATATCTTTAAATTTTTGTTTGTCTTCTAAGTATGGTCATAAAACAATTAAACTGTCCTTTTGACGATCCATTTCTTAACATTTTTTAAATGGCTGTCACAAATTCTGTTTCGTAGATTAAAAAGAAAAAAATATGTATAACATAAATCAACAATAATTGTGTAAAGGGGAGACAACTACCTGGGGGAACAACCAAGCACCAATCACCAAGATCATTCTTTTTGGGACAGTTTTACTGGTAAACTTTTCTAAATTAGTAAATTTATGATACAGACATGGAATTACCAGTAAAATGTCCATTACATTACCAGCTACCATTGGAAATCTAAATAAATATACTATAACCTGTGTAAATAAATATCATGTAGCAAGGAAAAGTAGCATAGCAAATACATAATTTTACTGCAAGCAGTGCTAATTGAGTATAGCAAGGGGCAGCAAGCTATATTGCAGAGGAGGTGCCTTACAGTTTAAAAAGGCTAAATTATAGTTAATAGTTGGTACACATATAAGGAATGTTAATATAGCATATAAAACCAGGAAAAAATATTAGCTGTACAGTAAGTTGTAAAACGTAGTGAACCTAGATCTTTGCAGAAAAGTCAGTGAGATTACATTATTGGCAATAAATACAACCTGTATAAGGTGTACCATCACCAAGAATGGTTACTTTCATAATAAATACAAATTAATTAGGTTTGGATTTTTTTGTTTGTTTGTTTGTTTTTGTCAGCATGCAAAATATCATTAAGAGTTGATGTGACTTATCAAAGTCGATTTCTTTGGTTTTTTAATCCAACTTCACTAAAAAAAAATCCCAAAATTTCAAGAAAAGCAACTGAATGAAAATAACAAGTTCAATGAAAGTAAAAGCTGGTAAAGAGTAAAAACTGAGCCGAATAACTGTAGATACACAACTTAGGTTGTGTCTACTCCAGAAATTAAACAGCCAACTTATGCTTAATCAAACTGAAACTATGGCAAAAATAACAAAAATTTGGAGGAATAAATGCATTCATACTTATTCCTTAACGAATAGTTTATTTTTTGGTTAGAAGAACAGAAACACACCATGTTACATAAAAGAGGGTAAACATAAGCACAAATATTAATACAGAACAATTTAGGTAGATGAATTCAACAAAAAAGCACAAGGTTTATGCTGTGAAAATCAAATTTGAGCCAATCAACACATTTGTTACATTTATGATAATCCACATCAACTCAGCCAATCACAACACTGGTTACAAACCTCCAAATCAAACAGCTCTTCATTTTCAATATCATCTTGAGTGAAGGGCTGGTGTGTTAGAACAACTTTTCTATCATTGGTGCTATAAGACAGACGCACCTGAGGAAACTGCCTGTTGGGGTCCTCTCTTGTGTGAAAGAACACACCACTATCATAATTTGATGCACATCGATTGTGACCAGATCTACCCGCATTCTTTTCAGTCTTAGTAGCATTGTTTTCATTGGCCAAAGCATGGTTATGTCCAAAGTAACGATCCAATAGCTTTTTGTAATACTGACGATCTTTAATTCTGATGGGGGCTTGTCGCCCGGCAAGGCATGACTCATTTTGTCGATTGGCACAGAGCCATCTGTGGTTTTCCTGTGCAAGTGCAGAGAGATAAAGAAAGCTGGTAAGGATGTGAAAAAAAAATCATGCAGGCGTGATCATATCATCTAATATCAACACTGAATTATAAAATTGTTTTGAAAACTGCAGAAATTTAAATTGTCTATTCATTACATCAAATCTGATGATATTTCCTTAAGAACCTGTAACTGAGGTAATTTTATATATAACAAACTGACTCCCAATTCAATCAGTGTACATATTAGATATGCTATATAACATGAGAGGAAAATTTCCAAATGTGATCTAACTGTTCACTTCATTATCAAGTCATCATCACTCTGATCTAACAGTTAACATAAAGAATGTCACAGATAGAAATTTCCCACAGAGATTACATTAAAACTTCTAGTAGCTTTAATGTAACCTTTGTAAACAATTAATGTGCAAAAATGAAAAGTGCGAAAAAATTCTAGTATTAATGAATTTCTATTCTATATATATATTATACTACTCTGTATAAATAAACTAACAGAAAACTACAATTTTGATATGAATACTATATCTAGTTTCTTTGAAGCCTTTTTTAATCCATGTTTAATTTGAAATCAACAGTGTGAAGTAAACTGATGAAGCCTAAACTCTAAGTTTTACACAGATTTCATACATCTTAAAATAACATAAATTATGCCACTTTAACAACTGGAGTAACTTCTAGTACTTCAAGAATACTTTTATATCATGTGTAAATGAGTGAATCCCCTACCAGGTGCAAGAACATTCATCAAGCATCTAACCGAATGGTGATCCAACAATGACTATACATTACCTTTAAAAAAGACATCAAACTCATTTCATACCCATAGGGAGGCTAAATTGAAATGTAAATTTTGTAAGGAAACTTACACAATGAATTTAAAAGGCATTTATTGAACTTTTTTTTTTGCCTACTTATAATTTGCTTTGTGATATCTTTATCTACATTCTGTCTAGTGATATTATGTTTATTTAGTCAGTGCATTAACTGGGAGATCAGTTAGTAAAGGAGAACAGGTAAATATAATTAGTAAAAAGTTCTAACGAGACAAAACATCTAAATTTAGTAAATACAAATGTTCATATGTAAGTTTTTAAAACATTTCTGATAAATTTGAAACATGTCAAAATATAGAACACAGTCACAACAATAAAAATACTTTCCAAATAACAAAAGCCAAATCTTGTGAACTCGTCTCACAACATTTAAAGTTTTTTCGTTTTTTTTTTTATTTTAATTCTGACAGGTAAATAATCTAATAGGCTAAGGGTTGGGCACAACATCAAATAGTTTACCTGTGTCTGGGGTCTAGAATTTTTTGTACTGGGTACCTGTTAAATATTATCCTACTTTAATAACAAGGTAAAGATTTAAATAAAATAATATGAATGAAATACACAGAACAAAATGATAAACTCTGGCTTCTAATTACAACATAAACAGAGAGTTATAAGAAACAAGAATAATGTAGTACTTCGAAACTCAATTTCAACCAAAAGTAATCAATAATTAAACCTAACATGACTATATAAGTGTCTACAAAAGGAATTTTATTTACCATGCACATGCAATTTTACCACATATGATGATCATGTTAACTTCATATATCACACAAAGGGAATTATTACAATTTTCACACGAAAATGCTTTTAAGAATCATAATAAACATATTTTCAATTTTACCAGTAAATTACAATTAATCTATCGAAGAAATTTTTCACACATTTTTGTCTTCATAATAATTTCTCAGATATGCCTTTTTTCTCATGTGAAACATTTGATGTAAAACCTATTATGTTCTCTGTTTATTTGAACTCACTCAGTACAGATTTTGACTATCTATATTGAATTCTGTTTCTGCAAAATTTAAAATATGGAATGGAAACTTTGATGTTGGTGATCACAAAATATGAAGAACTGTACCCAGGAACACAACAGTACATGGCCAATTCCACAAAAATTGTAATCCACAAAAAATTTTTACAACATATAAGAAAAATAAACAGAAACTCATGCGACTCTAAAATGATCTAATTTAAAATTCATATGTGGCAAAACTCCCTTAAAGAGTGTATGATAATTTCTCCTAATACATGTTTTAATACTCACCTTTTTTAATTGCATGACCTATTTAAAATTGTGCTTATTCCATTATACCATACTCATTTACTTCAATTTGAGCTGTCTCTTGGTCAAGTTACATGCACAAAACTGCTTTTTGCAGTTAAAAAATGCTCATTTTATCTACTATGCAAGATAATGAGCAGTCAGTTTTATTTAAAAATGGCAAAAATCAATAAAAAGGAGTGTGCGGTATAATTTTGTATTCAAAATCCTATCAGTGTATGAAAATCAGATATTTAAAATCAAGTAATCTCATTAAAATATAGCCATTAATGGCTACCTACCAGTGGTGGAGGTAAAGGACGAGAATCTGTCTTCATCACTCCCATGGTGCCTGGTGTACAATGGAGAAGGCGATATACGTGTTCCACAATACCCAGACCTCTGACTAGGTTGTCTCGCTGTAAAAGACCACTAATTCTCTCCAATTCTTCTTCTTCTAAGATGTCCATAGGTTTACTGGTGTCTAATGGTTCATCATATAATCTTCTTTCAGACTCACTACCCATGGTCTAGTTGAAAAGGAAAGTTTTTATAAGACAATATAGAAACATGCAGCATCCGAGGTTTGTAATCTACTGACTGATTGAATTGGGTTTTTATTCCATTTTCAGCAATTTTTCAGCAATGTCGTGGTATCAGCTTTTATCGGAGAGGAAGCCAGAGTACCTCTTGAGAACCCCCACCATTGGCACGAAAACTAGCAATCCTTGTCAATCATGGTTGGAGTCCAGCATGCTTTGCCACATGCAAGGCTTGAACTCACAACCCAAGTGTTGACATGGTGGTTATCTATGGTAGATATGGTTAACTACCTAGACCACTCGGCAACTGAGGCCCACCAGCAAGTAATGATCTTTCTGAAATGTTATGCAAGTTGAAGATTAGTTATTGAGATTTAATGCATTTTATTCTGAATTGTAAAAGAATATTAGTTATTACTTTATAGAAAATTAAAGGCCATCTGAACAAATGCAATACATTCTGTAATCATCACACAATACTTAATCTTAATTTCAAAAACAAGTAATTTGAATCACAGATCTGATTTACCATAATCAAGGAAACACCTGTCATAGGTTAATTCCACGATTTCTAACAATATATAGGTTTTCTGAATGTTTTCCTTGTTCAACACACTTTTTGGTCTCAAGACTATGACAACACATTTCTGGAAATCTCAAAATCAATAAAATTAATAGCTTTGAAATTTAATAAGTATGATTTAAATTTTACAGTAAAACCAAGTTACCTCAGAACTGTTCCTAGACCCTGAAAGACGTCGATTTGGAATGGTAGTCCTTTTCAGTGACCTTCGCCTACGACTGTTGGGACTTTCTGGCCTCACTGCTGACTGACTCTTTTTCCCTTTTAACATGGATTCTAATTTTTCTTTTTTCCTAGCTATTTCATCCCTTTGTTGTCTGTAAATGAAATAAGAAAATTTCTTGACATTTGAAAAAGTCTGTTATAGAAAGGAAACAAAAAGCAAATATACACAGAAAAACTGAATAAAATTATCTGATACATGAGAATATACAGTCAAAAACACCATGGCACGGAATAGTTTCTTTACTGATTACATCAAATAACTGTACACACTGTAAACTGTAATTTGTCTGTTATTCAGTTCTTGTGCATACTATACAATGTTTACATCAACTTACATACATCTTTATGACCCCTTTCTCTGTTTCATTTCCCTTATTGCTCATAAAAACCACAAAACAAGGCAAGATAAGAGACAGTTTACTGTGAATTCATTTTCATCCTTCATATAGCAGTTTTTATGTGGATTTTGTCAGACTACAAACCGAAGAATGCAATGAAAAAAGATATCACCTCGGACAGTCTGCAACGAAATTTGACGTAACAGGTACTATGATCTTTATGTATGATACCCTGGTTTCAGTAAACGTAACAAGACCCTGTTACAGGTGTTTCTTTTTCAGTGAGGCTATTTTGAATAGCGAAGAATCACAAACAAGATAAACATGATAACAGGATAATGTTTACCCCCAAACATTGCTACAAACCCCTGTGTAATGATGAAGAATCTTAATGCCCAAGTGACAGTTGATAATGTCACTATTGCAGGCAATAGGAGTAAAACAGTGTCTTATTTACCTGAACTTGGTTCAACAGTTTTTTTATTTATTTGAAAAAATTCACCAATTTGTTATGATTATTTTGTTTTGGTATGCTTATGATCCATGAATTTAAGTACCAACCAGAATGTAATTTTCCTGGGTTAACAAAAATTGATATCAATGTATAAAATGAATCTACAGTACTTTCTTTTGCTTCTCTACACTGTAGGATTCTGAAATATCAACACTCACTATTTTCCAAGGCAAATGATATGACATATTACAACCTTTACTTGATTCATCTGTGAAAACTGGCCACTTGTTTGTCTGCTAATTTATAATAAATTCTCTAGAATTAAACAGTCAATTTACAATTGTTGAAAACGGTTATACATTTATTACCTTGGCATGATCATATTTATTCAGAATCTCAGACATATTTGGGAATTGATATATATAAATTCCAAAACAAATCTTCAATACAATAAGTGGATTCACTTCCACTACCGTTTAAGAAATTTTTCATTTCTGATATAAATAATTTCCCTTGGATGCTAAATATAGCCAAGTGATACCAAATTACAGTCATACTTGCTGTAAATTATTATTTGCCAAATCTGTACAACACATTCTCAATATGTTTTGTTTTTCCAGTGATGATTTAATGGTATTAGGTTTCCTTTTTCACTGGTAAGGTGTAACTTCATCTTGCTTATGACAACCACTCTGTGATCATGAAATGATTTATTGTGTTCATACCTTGCCATTTCACTTCTGGCTTTAAAAGCTGCAGTTTCCTGGAACAATGTACCACTACTGTGGAAGAATTTGTCATATTTTTCATAGCCAGCACAGGGATATATTCTTCTAAAGTTCCCCATGTGATTATTTTCATATCTTTCTACATATTCCTGATATTGTGCCTGAGCTAGTTCTAGTTCCTCCCTACAAAATAATATAACCAGTTATCAGCCAGAAATTCAAAGTATACACATGTGGTAGTTAACTCTTCAATGTAAATAATTAATGTATGCATTTCTCTGACAAACAGAAATTCTATATTGCTAAGGGTAAGTTTCTATACCATTGTACATTCAAACACAAAAACGAATTATTATCAGTATCATTATAAAGTCAATGTCTAGATACTTCATAATTTTGCTAAGGATAACTTCACAAATCTTCTGCCGTATCAAGTAACTAACACTGTGCAGATGTTTACTGTATAATTAAAATCTGGGTTATGGACAAAGACTTTAACACTAAAATCCCAAGGCATACAGTAAATTCATTTCACTTTCCTGCTTACTGTATGGTTAACAACATTTTTTCTACTGAAAGGTGTTAAATAGGGTGGGTGAAAGGTACAGATCTAACACACAGTGAAACTTCAGGATCTGGAAATGAGCATAAGTTTGTTTTCTTCTGTCTGAATGAGGCAATAAACCATTTCAGTAAGCTGGCTTTCCTCCCCCCAGAAAGCGTGGTTGTCACTATATAGCTAGAAACTGCTGAAAGTGATGTTAAACCTGAATAACCCATTTCATTAACTTTTCACTTTTATTGTTACCAGTTTTATTGACAGAAGAAACCAGAATGACTTCAGAGGGCCACTAAAATTTCTAACTGGTACATTTTCAAATGTGGTTTTGAGTCAAGCACACCTTAAATTTTGCATTCACTCATAGTTATGCACAGACTTATAACCTAACAGGTAAAAGGTTGCAGTGATCTGTACAATTGCCTAAATCACTCAGCTACTGAGGCCACAAGATCATTCTGACATTATATACAATGACTTACTTTGATTCTTTCTTTGTTCCTCTCCCCATTAATCTATCTTTTATCCTTCTTTTCTCCTCTTCTATACATTTTCTTCTATCACAAGCACCAAAATTGACTAAATTTAAAGTGTCCATTACTAAAGCACCTTTGATTTCTCTATCCAGTTCTGAATCAGTGTTAAAACTGGGTGAGTGATTGACCTGTAAATAAACAGATAACAAAATGTTATGCATATTTCTTTATCCAGTTCTGATTCAGTGTAAAAACTGAGTAAATGACTGACTCATAAACAAATATATTACAATAATATATTCTTTTTATCTTATTCAGTTATCAGAAGTATATTTTGATTATAATTTCCAACCAAAGCTAAATAAAGAGTGGAGTCAGATCTACCAGTGAACAAAACAAGTAGTTTGTCACTGGACTGTAGTGAATATCACAGACTGCTATTGCAGCTAAATTGGTTCATTTTTACTATGATAAAGCTGTGGTCTCAACTACAAGACTTTCAAAGTTAACTGGAGTTAAAATGGATTCACAATACAGCAACAAATGACCTCTAACATTTTTAAGTCAGTAACATTTGTAAATTTATTATTAATCTGAATATCCATTTGTATAAAATTGATACATTGTTACAAACTGTCTGTCCCTGATATAAGCCAAGCAGAAATAGTTGCTACTCAAAATGATCTGTTTCTTATCTAATAACAGAATTTAAATGAGGGAGAATTCCATACCTAAGTAGTAATTTTTTAACTTATATCTCATACAAAAGAATCAGCAACTAAATCTCGATACTAACACATTCTGTCA
>JAOXYI010000033.1:206774-218439 GCA_028566495.1 Lithophaga antillarum
CGCCCCACCCCACCAACCCAAATCATATCTTATAAGTTAGTAATTTGCAAAAATATTTATAATATCAAAGCTTATATCAACGTTTTCCAACAACCCGTGCGTACCAAAAGTTGAAAAGATCATATAAATTTGACAACTGAAATAATAGAGATCTTATTGTTATGGCAGATTAAAACATATTGACAAACTTTCTTTTGTCGAAATTAGATTTGCATGTAAAGTTTGTACAGTTATTTCAAAGTATTTAACAGTTTTAAAACTGACGAGATATACACTTGTTATCGACTAGATTACACGAACGGTTGATCACATTGTGCAAAACAATTCAAACTGTCTCTAAAACGAAGTCAAAACTTTGATAAAGATCTTTAATGAAATGTTGTTTGTTTTAAATCAAATGACGCTCGTCTCTCCATTGTAGTGTCCCCGTAACGGAATACACTAAAACGAACAATGGGCAAATTAAGTTTGAATTTTAGATTTGTTCAAAGGTTCAGGTATTATTTCTGATAGACAAATAAATTGAGGTCTACGAATACTCATTTAGGTATCGTGTGTCTATTAATAAAGATCCACCTTTAGGACTGGTACCGCCTGTGTACGATCGAACATCAAAATGTACCGAATGTTTACTTGGAATAAAATAACAAATACTTAAACGTGATTTTCTGGTAGCTTTTAATGAGAGGTTCGTACTAACGGCTACTGAATGGAATATGCATTAACAATAGATAAATAGTTTCCAGATGAAGTACTCTGACATGCGATAACAATGTGAAAATTACGGATTATTTTTTTAATCATTTCAAAATTGTTTGCAGCAACCGATAAAGGTCTATGAAAAATATATTCAGATTGATCCGCCTAAAGGTAATAAATTCATCATCTATTTTTTCCGTGGAATAATTACGGGAAGAAAATGGATTATATGAGGTCTACTTCTTTTGAAGAGACTTTAATGAGGATAAGATGATTAAATTGACCAGGTTGTTGCTCGATTACTTTTCGAAAAATAATTACGACATGAAATATTGTAAAAGATATTAAATAAATAAAATCAAATCCGACTCATCTGCTCATAATGGATACAAATAATTATGTTTTAACCGCGTTGCCTAGTTACGTGAGATATTCTAGACGAGAACTGGGAAAGGCGTCAAAAGAAGATAGAAGAGAATCTGCATACAGTGGAATACGTCAGAAACTGAGCTCAGCTGTAATTTCAGTGCCGTATGGAGGAGGAATTGATAATCTCAGACTTATTGGGAATTTAGATGACCATGAATTTCAAAACAGGTTTACTTCGTATAAGAAACCGAAACGAAAGAAAAACAAAAACCGTTATGTGTCGGAAACTGAAATGTTTTTGAGTGAAGGGGACATGTCTCCTATTAAGACACATCACAAATATTATGATCAATTCTCACCGACAAAATTATATTTTTCTGGACGAAAGCCCGCACGAATTGGATCGGAAACCAGCACAACAAGTACGGCAACGTCAAAAAGTAGGAGCACTATTTATTCGACGTCAGAAAACGACGAAGGTTACTGGGCAAAGAAACTAAAAGAACTTGATGAAGTTAAAGAACGTTATTCAGATAATAGTGAATTCTTAACTTCGCTGTATGGATATAAACTGAAGAAGGATAAACATAAGAAAAAGAAGAAAAAATCAAAAGTAAAACGCGACGACGAAAGCACACCACAGTCGATGGTCGATGACGTCAACAAACGTCTAATATTGCCACCGATCCATCAGAAACCTTCGGAAGGAAGAAAAAGTACAGAAACTACACTTGTTGGCGGAAAAAGCAGAGAAAGCACGCTCACAAACCCAAGCGATGAAAGCAACACGTCCACTATTGTTGCAAATGAAGAAAGCGAGAATTCAAAAAGGAGAAAGGTTGAATTTAATCTGCAGAAAGCAAGACGAACAGTTAAGCTTCCACCATTAGAAGCGAAGCATGCCATTTCCGATAGCCATAAAGTGAAGAATCCAAAACGTTCTATACTGAAGAAAATGGACAAAAATACGGAAACCGTGGTGAATAGTTTTCCGTCTAATGTGAATCCACCGTCTTCCGTATGGCATACTCACGTAGGAAAATTAAAATCTCCTATTCCGATTCCGTCATCGGCTTCCCGTAGAACGCAAGTGACATTTAAGCGTAGTCCGTTCAATTTGAAATACAAATGTAGCAAGGAATTTGAAACAGTGGCGACAAATTATGACAGCGACAGAAAACCGTCATTTCTAACGGAATAATAAATCTATTCTTTCTTGTAATGCAGTCGGCCTACGTATGAATGTCTCTTGTTTCATTTTTCGTGACACTCATGATTAATTAAGTGTTTCTGTGTTTCGTGTGACATCATCGCTAACGTAATTTCATAATGTGAGTAAATTTTAATAATTTCTTCCATTTGAAAGCATGACAGTCAAGCACAATGAAGCCAAAATTAGAACCTTTAAGGTCAAAAGATGACGTTTCAGTTGATATTTTTGGTTTGCTCAAGGGATAACATGCTTGCGTTAAATTGAAAACGCAATATTAATATTACTATTATATATTAAGAACATGAAAAAAATAGAGAAAAAGCTATTTTCAGGTGAAAAACAATAAGATGTTGGCGTTTATGTAAACAGTGAAAAAATAATCAAACATTTGAAGAAATGTAATTATTTGTTGCATGTTATCCAATTATACTGTTACTAATAAATCAGGGATATTTCATTGTTTCAGGTGTTCTTCTTTGAAAATTTGATATTACCAACTTTATTCATTTTTTAATTAATGTAAAAGACCGATATATTATCAGCTAGGGTGTTATCTAGCATATAACAGTTTTCATGATTATTATCCCTGCAAGTGCATGGGGATATTGCGATAGCCCCGCCTGTCGGTTACACCTTCATGTGACGTTAAATTCCACTACATTTTTGGTAACTGAAGTTTTGTTTTGGTTTCAAATTACTGATTACCATTTGTAGATGTAGAATAACGTTTTCGAATTTCAAGTTTTAAAATTGGAGACCCATTTAGGATCCAAAAAGGCCGAAATATTAGGGTTGGTTTGTTACATGAACTACTATTTTTTTTTCGGCGTTTATTTTGGTTTAGAGTGATTGCTTATGAATCTGTAGATCTCCAATAAGACTTGATTTTACTAGAATATTATCATATGTGAGGCTCTTTTAGGGTTTTTTAACATGCGCCATATGGCCCTATTATTATTGTTATTTTTTTTAATGACATATGCCATATGAGTCAATTATTTCTTTTACATATATGTACTCCAGATAGTCATTTGAAAATATGATTCCTTTTATATATTTTTGTACCAAGGTGCAAAAAGGGAAAAATTACTATTTTACACGCGACATATAGGGGTAATTATTATTTTTTCATGTGCTATATGGGGCACTCACGCTACCCCAACAGAGCCTCGTACAAAGTATGGCGTGAACTCTTTCCAGATTTTGGCCTCTGTTCTTTCGGTTTTCTTTATATGGTTGTTTATCATCAGTAGATGCACTCCAGTCTTGCGTTAAGGGTGTGGAGGAGTGGTTTTGGGGGGCCAAAAGGAGTTATATGTTTCAAGTACATTGTATATTGGCTTGATCCCTCAACTTACTGGTGCCGTGGCCATATTCACCATCTCCGTTTCTCCCTATACATTTTATATAAAGTCTTTCAAAACATTACCCTAAGTTCATTTCTACTCTGATTTCAATGAAAGTTTTACCACTGAACAGAAAATTTATTGCAATTTCTCTTGATAATTTAAAGAAAATTTGTTATTCTTGGTTTTCAAGTAGTCTCGGGTACTGGTACAAATCTGAATTTCAGTCGGGACAATTCATTGTATAATTACATGTATACTGCATTGAAACAAAATAATTTAAAGTTGTATTTGACTTACTACCATTTGAAAAACAATGAATCACAAAATTATTTATGAATCATTAGAAGAAACTGCGATAGTTCTAAAAAAAAATTTGAAATCGGTCCAGGACGAATTTATAGAACTTTTCGAAGAAAAAAGATTGTTTTGAAATACACAGGGGAAAAACGGAAGTGGCAAATATTTATGTCCACTGTTGGCTTAACCTTCTCAGAAAATAAATAAATCTACCTATTCTACAGTTTAGACGTACTAGAAATATTTCTGTAACCCAGATATAAAATGGTAAGGGTATACATGTATATTATGATTCACAAATTCAGGTGATTTCTTTTGTGGAGATATAAATCCTTTGGAGAGTATACTTTTTCTTTTTTATTATAAGATGGAAAATGTTCTTATCTGTTGAAAAAGAAACTTTATCAGAATAAAAGTTGGAGCGGACTCTAAATTGATGCCAGTCATGCAGTTGGATTGGATGGAGTTCAGCATCACTTTCTGGCCCACCAACTATGGTGAAAAAAGGACACATTACCATCAACGGCAAAATAATTGGTAATTATCACACAAGGTTCGAGTAGTTTCTTGCTATCGCCCAAAGTTGGACGTGAAGTTACAACCTTAGAGATGATAGGCTATCGATATTGAAAGGTAGGACTAACCATTTACCTAAATAATCCACTACCGAAACCCGATTCTAAAGTTATGGTACTTGTCTCGCTGTATTAGGTTTCCTAGAGGATTTTTTCATACATTGTACATTCTCACAAGTTCTATCATAAAAAATCTATCACTTACGTCATAAATGTGTTACAAGCACGTAATGTGTAAATTAAACAGGTGTTCTGACAATAAGTAACGCGTGTCTTACATTGTACATACGTATGTGTTATAGTTACCACATGCCTTGAACTGCCAGCTGTTACGTATATCCATACTGTCTGACTATATGAATGTACTCATATGGTCCAACCTTACTAACATAGTAATGCTGCGGTGTTTTTTGTTTTTTTTTCAGCGTGAAAATTCATTTATTTCAACTGAAAAAATTCGACATCAATTTTAAGGTTAGAAATTTACGGTGGCTGGTTTAGGACACGTAATTTTATTATTTTTTTTTATCTCGAGCAGTCGACTTAGTATCTCGAGCGTTCGACATAGTACCTTCAGCGTTTGACGTAGTATCTCGAGCTCTCGACTTAGTATCTCAAACTTGATTTGATGGAATGAATTTAGACACGTCTGGTCGGCGTGTTTTTGTGCTACTTACCGTTACAGATCTAGTTCCAGTTTCAACTTTTATCAAGCAGGGCGTACCAAAGATCAACTACATCTTTTATTAGAACAACTAGAATTACAGTAAACAGCACACGGGAATCTGGATGCAAAGGCATCCATTCGGGGACGGCGGTGGTAGGTGACACGGCCTCCGTTATTTTTTTAGCAAATATAGGGAATTTTGTTGTTTTGCATGTTAAACGAAAAGTTTGTGTTTTGAACCCAATCTTATTTTTGGCCAAGATAGGTTTTTTCTGATTGTCAAAAAATTTCGGCTACCCTTTTCAGAGATCCTGATCAGCCTGTAGAATGACTATGTGGTTTTCTTTGTTCTATAAACTTCTGCTTTCTTTTTGTTAACATTGTTGTTCATTCTTGAAATTTAGACATAGATATAATCGCCGTATTTTATCCTATTTTCATATTTTTAAAAATTTATTGTCGGTATTCTTTATTCTTTAATCCACTCTCCACATTCAACCTAGTGTTTCGGGAGGGTAAACATTTCCTAGTGCGACATCCTAGTGATGTTTTTTTTTTTTTAGCTAATCACTACATATCTGTTTGTCGTTAAACTACAAAAAGTTGTAGCAAAATCTAAAAAAAGGGAAAAAAAATGTGTTACCTTTCCTGATAAATGCGATATTGTCAATAAGATAACAACATTCGACAAGTAGGCGGTGTAAAAAAAAGATTACGGATTCCCAAGTTCCACAGCCTCCAACTCCACCCCTTCTTACAACCAAATATTGTTGTTTGAATGTAGTTTTTATGCGGAATCATCAAAGAGTTTTTTTTAACATTTTAATTTTACAGGATCCTCAAAGAGTTTGAAAGCAAATAATAAACTCCTAATTTTATAGGATTATCGTTAAATTACCTCTCAATGGACAAGATGAAATGAAACAAAGTACTACATGTTTATGTGTATTGGCTCAAAGTTAATTAATACAATTTTTTTCATTGAGTATCAAGTGTACTTTCTGTGAGGAAATCATTACAGGGAAAGTTTAATGTAAAATCAATATCATAATTACATCTTAATGATGACATAAAAGTAATTTGTAAATTTCCACGCGGAAGATATTATTTTGAATGGTTGTAAAAGTGAAAAAGAACCGATAGTTTTATGAAAATCGCATTGACAATATTACTTTTAAGGCAGTAATGAAGACAAAACTAAGATCATATTTTTTTGCCTTTGAATAGATTCTCGCTTCAAAGATAGAGACCTCCCGAAACTCTGGTGCTTGCATTTTTGAGCAGCAAAGCCAGTGTGTCAGTCTCAAAATTATGAATCTTTATTTAACAAAGAAATTAACATTAAATATTTGGTAGTGTATATTTAAAATATGATATAACTTCTATTATGTGCTCAGAAAGTTCGCTCTATTTTACGCAGATATACACACACATATATATATATATTCTCACAACGATAATCAAATCGCACTTAAAAAAATATAACAGTTAAAAAGCACTCTCTTCCTGAAATCATATTTCAATTCGACTTTAAAATTCGATACTTTTTACAGTCTGTAGAAATTTATCAAATCTATATACTTCTTCCTCATCACTATCTCGGTACATTTATGATACAAGTCATATTGATATTGTTCTATTTTTTGATAGATAAATAATGCATACCTTACACTTGTAAATTCTCATCTCGACAGATCAAAATTTAACAAAGTCAGTAAAGTACGTTTCATCTAACTGAGTCTCTGGCCTTTTGGCAATTATATTCAAAACAGATAATAGCAGCCCGAGTTTCCCGTCCCTTACACCCCTCCGATGTTTGTTTAGGGACGTCCCCAAGCAAAAATTGGAGAGGTGTAAGGGATAGAGGAAAGAACCCCGACAAAACGTCCCAAAGCAAACATCGGAGGGGTTTAAGGGACAGAGGAAACTCGGGCTAAGATAATTGAAGAAAATAAATTGAAAAACGTGAAAACTATGTCTACGGCATTTCGATCCACAACTGAAATGTTACTGCTTTTCTAGCCTCTCCTCATGTGGAATTTCTCATTTTAGGGGTGAAATTAAAGTTCTCGGAAACCGTGAAACATACAAATTCTTGTGTATTTTATTAAATGTTAGTATTTGAAAATAAATAAATTATTGCATTTCAGAATTTCAGAAAACCTTTTCCTCCATGCCTAAAATCAGTTGCAATGGGGGAAAGCTAAAATATTTCTGTTTTCCCTATAAGTGGAGCAAAACGGGAAATATTGTGAATAAAAGTTGCCATAATGTTTTCATAATCTTATCTTTTAGAATTTTGTCATTTACTCTTCGAATATTTTTCAAAATGTATGAAACATGAGAGATTCAGTTCGGTGAAACGTACTTTAGCATATTTCATGCTACTCAAACGTTTTCACAAGTTGAAGTTCCTCAACATTTTCACCAGTGAAAGTTGTTTATCTGATGTTTCATTATTATGTCAGTGTTGTCACTGATTTGACGCAAAAACCGCTATACATTATAATCAAAATCAATTAAAAACGTTTGTATTTATATATACTAAATACCTGTGAACAACACAGACCTCATGCAAGGTAGTATAAAATATCAATTTTACCACTTTCTATACAGTTGTGAACTGTAATGAGCTGCAGATTCACATGCATTACTTTGGCTTTCAGGCTTAAATTCAACATGTTTTTCAACGAAGTTGCTATTCATTTTGTTGTGTTCTAGACCATATTTTTGGGATTTTTGTTTTTTTTTTTGTTTTTTGTTTGTTTTTGCATTTGTTTGTTTGGTTTTGTTTTGCGACAGTTAGCACTCTATAATTAAAATAACGTTCTTTTCATGCCAAGTTTTTCCTTGCTGATATTTTCGATTTTCAGAAAATGAGTTACTCTTACCAAGTAGCCTACTTGAACAAGATGGCCAACGGCACAAACTGAAATCGTCATTTCAGTTTCATGGTCGACATCAGACTTGGTTGATCAGTTTGGAATTTGTCTAAAATGATTGCATACATGCTTCCTGTTTCACAGATTCGTTTTCGTCTCTCTTCCACAAATTGTGACTTGTACTCATGCTTTGAAAATTAACGCCACTTTACGAAGTGTGGTGCATTGCAGAACAGGAGAAACTTACTACTTCGATGAAGTTGTTCTCTCTCTGGGTTTTGTGTGGTGATTCGTGTTATTCAATATTTGGTTCCCTCTGTATTGTTTGTATTTGTACTGGTATTGACTTGTTATGTCCGGACTGTGATATTTACCATCCCTTGGTATTTTAATACCGTCTTGGAGAAAACGCAACCAGTACCGGAAATTTGCTATCGTCTGCTCTAACAGAAGCACAGTGTTCCGACACTTAATGCACAGTAAACGAGGAGATTTCCTCCTTTTTTCTCTCACTACAAAAATAATTGCTAAATGTGTTACTGAAGCATCTGTTTTCTGTAGTATCGAACGACTTCTCCACTTGCAAATGCTCTGTACAGGAATCGCAGAATCCATGGTCTTGGTACACCTCTGGGTATATTTCGTATGTCGTGCTGTTGGTGCTTTCGTAGTTACTAATAGTATATTTCATAAAAAGAAAGAAGAGCCTGGTTAACTAAAGTGCGCCATCTGCTGCCAAGCAGCAGCAATTAATTTTTTTTTATGTTATATGATTTTATATGTAATATTTCTAAATGTGTACTTTAATTTCTATCTGTATTTTTTACAGCGTCTGTTTAGCTGTTGAATAGAAGAATCTTTTCAATCAAGTATCACAACATTAATCGATCCAAAAGATCTTAAAGGAAATGTGGGAACATTTATCATGGAAAATAGCGGAAATAGAGCAAAAATGCAGGAATATAAGCCATTTTCTAATTTTTAAATTTTTTTGTAAAAATAGTTGCTGCAGTCTTATTACATAACGTCTCAATAATTTGCCTTGACATAGAAAGTTAAAGTACAAACAGACAGATCGACACGTGTACTACAAAAAGTTCTTGTGCAAACACGGACCTAGTGGTGACGGAAGATGATGATGTAGGTAGGGTTGCAAGATCCAGAAAGCAAGTAAATAAATAAATGAAAGAAATGAAAATAAAAATTAAATGAACAAAAGATGTTGAAAAAGACCTAACGGTATCACAAGTATTTAAAAAAAATTGGGTGTGGGGGGTTGGGAGCAAAAAAATTGAATAAATGTAGTCTAGTTTCCACATGTGGGAGTGGCGATTCACCCCATCTAATCCCTCCATTCCGCCGGTCATGGGTAAACTTTTTCATTTTCTGATTTAAGGGAAAAAAATAAATAAAAGAAAACTGTTAATAGGAGGAGCCAACGTTTAACACACATGACACTGCATTTCCTGATTTGATGGTGGGGTGAGGAGGGTTAATTTCCGACATAATTTTACCGGGATGTGCGTTTGATTTGATCGTATTTCAGTTTCTCACCATTGTTTGATAGACTTACTGTTTGACTGGTTATAAAGTTTGGATATTTTGTTCATTTTTTGTCAGTTTCGGGTCTCACGGCAACATTCGAGGTCAACAATAGTTTACGAAATTTCAAAACTGGGTCTCTTAGGTACCGTTTGTTTCTTTAAATGTGCACTCATCCTGGTCAAAATGTTTCAGAGTATCCCCCGGACTGCATTTACACAATACATATGATAAATGATACTGCTATTTGAAAATGATCCTCGGGTTTTCCCCCTCCCTAGTAACTTATAAATCCATAATCTTAAGTTACAATATTAAGTAATAATTTAATTAAGTCAGGAAGAAGAAATGTCACGTTGGCCAAACGCCATTACATATTGACAAACAAAAGGTAAATCTCAGGTATGGTTATCTTTGATGTAAAAATCAATATTTGATAACATCTTGATGATCTATAACCTTGATTAGTTCAGGTATTTGAAGGCAAGAAACCTAGTAATATTGGGTTTCTTTTTCTTTTGTCCTGATATCACTGGGAACCAAATAAAACAGACGTAATTAAACGGTCGTAATTTAAGACGGTCATGTCTTAATGCAGTCAGTATTTGGTATGATTATTTCTTGTCACGAAATGAATTTAATTTTATATAAATGTATGTATATTTTTGTAATCAATTGTTTCTGTGGAGAGAAATGTTTGTACAATTAAATCATAGAGTCAAACAAATGATAAATAAATATGAAGACATGTAAACAAACGCAAAAATATGTTACTTATTAAGATTCCGTATTCACTAAGTCGAATCAGAAGGCTAATACAGCCGCAACAACTATTAAAACTATTAACATTTATAATGTCTTTTAACTTGCATATTTCATCGAGCAATCAGACTGTGACATGTGTAAGTGTTGCCTCCTTTATTAGAGATTTAAAGAAGATCCGTATGCAGACAACGACGAAATAAATGGGGTACCATTTCAAAACGCATTTGTTGGAAAAACTTCGTTATACGAAATTTGTTTGAAAGTATTGTCTTTTATTGCATCTGTGTTACGTGTGTTTAGCTCTATTGTTACACATTGGTCGTTAACCTCATAAGGGGCTCTCAATGGGGGTGCCCTTTCCCGCAACCCGTAACATATTATAGCGAAATTAAATCAACACCGTTTACATATCCTGTCTGTACAAGGTTTACTTTAGAAATCATAAAGTTAGGCATTTTAAATCCATTGTCATCGAAACGATTATGCAGTAAAATGTAATTAAACTTAATGCTTCCAATCAAATGGACTGTTTTTTTTTGGAAGAACTTTATTTCACATCTAAGTTGTTATGAAAGAAGGATTCTGATTGGTCAATCTTCATTGATAAGAATTAAAAGACTTATGGGATTTCTACCACGGCCGCGTTCAAAGTACTTAAGCAGATGAAACTTGCCGTAAAATTGTCAACTGTACCAAATACCTCGAGATGAGAAAACCGCTGTAAAAAGGTAGGAGCGAATAAACGTGGAGACGGGGTGGTTTATAACTGCTGATCTGTGTTGCTATACCTGTTTCTATAGGTTCGTTGCATCTTAAGACCTGGTTAGTTATATGGTATCGTGTTGGGTCCTGTGTTGTGATACCTAGACACGAGCCCAAGCAGCTTTATGGTTGATATATCCCTGTTCAATTTTGTACATTGGTGTTACATATAGGTTTTACTTTCTTGGTACGCGACAGTGCTGACACATACTTTACACATGGAGGTCTCAGACTTAGACAGAGATTCAGAACATAGGGTCTGAGACACATCGTTTGTACATAAGGTTAGGTTCAGACGTAGTCATTTTATAGGTTATTTGTGGTGATGTTGGTATTGTGTTTGACTATTGCTCTTCAAATCCCAGGAAATTGGTAACAAATTCATAGTTACAATTTGAAGTTGTAGCCTCCCGCATGGTACACGTTACAATATTATCGACTTTCCCGATTTCACGTGCGTGAAAGTTTTTTTAGGTGAGCTCTTTAAGAAAAACCCTTTACACGAATCCACGTATCCAGTTTCATTAATTTCCAGTGTCACGCTG
>JAOXYI010000033.1:277853-288434 GCA_028566495.1 Lithophaga antillarum
AATGAAATACAAATAAATGGTGGTCATAGTTGCACATAAAGCCATTTATATTTATACATTGTTGAGAAAATGCATAGCATTTTTTTTTGCTTCAAAATGTTATATTTGTTCCGGTTTACAAAATTAAAGACATTAACAAAACATAATGCTAATACTGATCAATTTTCACCAAAAAGTCTCTGATTTGTCAACAAAAACCTCACAGAAATTTTTGAATATTTCTTTGAATCTTTTAGTCTTGCTTTTAAAAATGTCCAACAATGAAACTGTTTTTAATTAAGAGACAAAATAAATACCACAAGAAGACATGCAAGTCAACAGCTAAATATGAGACATCAGTGACAATAAAAAGTGTTTCATATTCTGCAGAGAAGACAATCAACTCAATCTATAGAAGAGATAACAAATCTGATCTGGCTGCCATAAAATTTCAACTGAAAACAAATGCAATGCTGAAGTCTGAAGTACCAGTATTTGTATAATACTTAAAATTTAGTAGCCTGAGAAAGCAGAATATTTAATATTTAAATTGAATTAACATTAAAGAACTCCATCCCTTGCAAATTAACATACTGACACAACCATTGGCTATATTTATATGTATTTTACCGTACACTGTTTTAAAAAATTATATGCATATATGTGCAACAAAATATTTTGTTATAAATTTTTCAAATTCATATGTAAAAGGCATCTTCAAATTTTCAACTGATATTAAAATGGTGCTATAGCTGATCAGTTATGTAATTCAAAATTGTGAAAATAGTTGGTTAGGTATAAAGGTTAGAAATTAAATGGTAGATATGGTTTCTTCCATCTTCGACAGATTCAGAATTATAGATTATTCTGAATCATACATTATTATAAACAAGGCAAGATATGGGTTGACAATAGCTGACAAAGATGAAGGTTTACTATAATATGAACTTTTGTCAACTAATACAAACACAGATGCTATGTTTAACAATATATGTATTTATTGGTCAGAAACAACACTGTGAACACTAAGAGGGGTTTTGTGTCTTTGGCATAATTACTACTTGGAAGCTCAAAACAAATAACAATCTCACAAAACATGCGAGAATGGTTCTCACAAATAGTGAGAATGGTCAATAAAATCTCAATGTCATATGAGACATATCATGGCACTTTTTGTTACTTCATTAGCACTAAGTTTCCATGGTAACTTGAACAAAATCTAAAACTATATTTCCCGTTTTGTAAATTAATTAAAATATATTAAGTTTATTCTGACTGCCATTCGTCAATTAATATTATAATATATTCCACACACATTCACCACCATTTTCTTCCATGAGATTTGTACACATCCATGAGATTCATTCATCATAATACTTGGATTACATCATTAGAGTTACATCCCCTTGATCATGAGAAATCAAGCGGGCCCCCTGGGAGTCGTGTCCCCTTGATAATGAGGAATCAAGCAGGACTATCACAGATTGAACGAGGAATTGCACCATCACTTAACATCACTAAGTTTTCACACTGCTGATACTTGTTCTTCATCGTCATCTGTAAAAACAAAATCAACTTTAGTAAAATAAGATACCAATGTCTACAATGTCAGTAATAAATATAACTTTTTCACAAAGACTATCTATATCATAGTGTGTAATGATTCAATGTATCATTTTTGTAACTGTAAAAGATGAACCATTAATAAGAGATCAGATTTGTTACCACTTCTTTTTAAACACATATGTCATGACGTTATACAAAATCTTGACTTTATGACATTCATTCTCAGTGACATTAAGCATTCCTAAATTCAATACTGACAAGTAACCAACATGTAAAGTGTAATTTCATTGCACTTCTTGTGAGGAAAATAGTGATGAGTACAATGAACCACTCAATATTATATCTGTAAAATACAGAATAGCATATTTGTCAGTTTATCAACTGTTGAGTAAGGATTTTTTTTCTATATGACAAACTATAACACATTTTATAAGCCAGAACTCTTGAATTTTCTTAACACAATAAATTAAGAATTATTTCCAACCACGTATTTCTAACCTGAAGTTTTTATAATATAACTACTGATACTAGGTGCCCAGTCACCAATTAAATAAAACAAAATTATGCAAACAGAAAGTTAATTAAATAATGAGGGTGGTTAGAAAAACAGGAGTTGGTAAAATGTTCCTAACTGACTGCTGCATTATCTAAAATCCTATGCTACATGTATGTCAAAAACTATTGAATAACTGAAGAAAAAAAAAATTTATGGGAAATTAGTTTGATGGATTTGAAAATCAGTTATTTCAGAAGTCATTGCAAAAATTTTTATACTCAAACATGTACACCCTTTTTATCATAATTTTTTTAAATAAAAATTTTGAGCACTATACAAGTCCTGATTAATTCAAGTAATTTTGTCTATGAATTCCTATGGAAGCCAGTTAGTGCCACAATAAACAAATATTTTATGACTTATTATATTATTATATTTTATAACTATGACTTACTTATCATGTAATTAGGACTTAATATGTCGTATGTCGTAATTACAACATAGTAATCTTGTAATTACAACATATTAAGTTGTAATTATGACATACTATGTACTACATACTACACTGTAATTATGAGATAACTTAGTCATAATTACAACAAAAAAATATTTTCAGTATGGCACTAAGTGGCTTCCATAAGTTCCAACTAACAAAACTTTTTAAAAAGAAGCTATCCAAAAATGCTAGCATATGATAAAAGAAACTTTTTTTCTATTTTTCTTTTTCTTTTTTTCTTTTTTTTGTGTGTAATTCTGTTGTTTAACTCTTTTGATACTGTAATGCATTACTAAATACCTGTATACACACAAAAAGTAAAGACTGATTGCAGCTTTTTTTGCAAATGATTACTTAAAAATATTAGTCGGCTGTTATGTGTAAGACAGTGACAAAACTATGCATTAAATCTCTGTCATACACTGTCATTTATCATTCCTTCATTCTGATGGCTGACTGTAACTTTTCACTATGAATAATCTCTATAAAAGTTACAGTCAGTCTTCCTGTATTGTAAATGATATACCATACACTTCTAGCTCTACGTGATGGTTGTTGTATTGTAATGCAGCAATCTGATCAGGATAATATCATGCTTTAATCTACAAACGTACTCTGATCACATCTATTTCATCCTACAGTCTACTTTCAGTTTGTGTGAAATTCTAGATTTTACTGGTAAAATTTTTTGTCGTTTATACAAGCAGATATTGTTTGAGTATGTTGTCTCCATGACTTAAGCAACAAGACACCTACCCTCTTGAGCTCGACTGTACTTAGCTGACCCATTGTAGTATCCCATGCCCCCGTCATGCGATCGGGCCCTTTCGGTCTTGTACGTATGCTTCTTGCGGGCAAGCTGAGCCATTTGAGTAGCAGAATGGTAGTCAGGCAAAGGAGGTCGTCGTACATTAGTGTACGTTTGGTGAATATAGTTGCTATATGCTGTTGAAAAGGCAGAAAAAGGGACAGGTCTTAGCAAATTAATCACCCAACATTCCAGAATCTAATACAAGTTATGTATACATAGGTCATAAAATTTTCTCAAAAGCTTATCAATTAATAATTTGTTTCCTATTGCAACATATAATGTCACTTCTGACTAGATGATACCAGAAATTTTGAACCTGGCTTAAGGTCATGTAGCAGTAATTGACAGTATCCTACGAAGTTGTGTATTTTTGTGTGAAGGTGCAATTTTCAATCCTCTGTTGGAATAACTCCAAAAAAATGGGGGTATCCAGGTTTGTTTTTCTGTAATGGGGGTTCAAAATATTGTAAAATTTTTGTCATTTTACAAAGGATTTAAAGGGAAAATATTTTTCTTTACATAACAAATCTGTTTATGTTCTAAAAGGCAATGAAATTTTATCCTACAAATTTTCGAAAAATTAATATGTTAAAGTAGAGACTGTGACCTTTACGAAAATATAAAAGTATGTGCCCAGGCGAATTGTTTAACAATAGCTCTTTGAATGGTAAAATTACTCTCATTTAGTGTGAAAATGATTCAAAGGTATGCCAAATTGAAAGTGACACCATAGAAACGTTGATGTCAAATATACAAAGGGAAGACATTGTCATGCCATTTTGGTGCAATCCAACAGACGGTGTTCAATTACTGCTACTTGACCTTAAACATAATGTTAACACATTTAAATCTAAAGAGGTGAGATTTTTGAAAATCCTAAATACATGTCTTTTATGAAGTTGCATTAGGAGATAGATAATTATCCCAAATTTAGATGAAAACTGTATTGGACTTAAACATTTGCTCACATAAGTCTTAGATTTTACTGTCCCAAATATCTGTTCTACTTTAGTACCAGATCAACTGATGGTTGAACTTCAACTCAGTTAATGACAATAAAATCACTGATGAACAGCAGCAAATATTCAAAACCAATACAGTCATTTATCAAATTATTAGTGTTTGAATTTCCAGTAGTTGTAACACAACAAATATCAAAATACAAAATTGCATGTTCCCAGTATATGCTGCACAAATTGGAAAGTTTTCTACTTCAGACTGTGCACATTATCTAAATAACTGACAAACCTATGTATACAATTCATAGTTATTATTTTCAATTTTCATTGAAGATGCAATTAATTTCAAAAAGTTGTCAGAAAATCTTTAAAACAAAACAAGGATATTCTGCAAAAATAAAATTATTTACATTCATCTAAGGTAAAAACATAAGTGTGAACATAAAACAGGTATAAATCATTTCAAAATCATGATAAGTAATGAATGTTAGTTTGTGACATACTAGCTGCAGAGGATAACATGCAAAAAATACATTCCATGTGCCATTCCCATCCATTATAGCTGGCAATCACTCACATTTGATATTTACAAAAATTTCTCAATTCCTTAAACTACTATAAAAAAAGGAAATTTTTACATTCCTTTATTTTATTTTATTTTTCTTAAACAACTGCTTATACGTCTTTGACATAGCTTTTGTAAATAAGATAAAACTTTTTGTGAGAATAACAAAAAAATGTCTGTTAAAGATGTAAAGGATTTATTCAACTCAGCTTATGTGATGAAAAATTGTTGACCATATTTTTTCAACATAGATCTGTTATACTGACTGACATTATCTTGAATATCCATCTGTTTTGTAGCCCCTGCAAGCCCACTTATGACTATGAAACACAGGCCTGACTAAAATAATTTGAAGTGCATATAAATCCCCACTGATTACATAAACATGAAATGATCATTTTACTTCATTCAATACTAATACAATAATAAGCTTGTATGCAGCAATTACAAAAATGAGTGATATTTCATTTTTCACATGTTTTTAATGAAAAATTAAAATGAATCAATTACTAAATGAGATGATGATGGTAAAATTTACTAACTATGATCTAAACATTCTATTAAGAGCATTGCCAGCTTTGGTTATGCCATGCCAATATAAAATGGAAACAATCTGCTAAATGCTAGCACACATAATGAAAAGCTTCTAATACTTACTATGATAAAATAACTCATCATTTTAATATTTATACTTATCAAAATCAGTTATAGCATTTTCGTCTTTTTATAATTGCAGTCCAAATTCATGAAAACATCCAGATAACTTTAAATGTCATTGTTTTTTTAATAGTTTTTCTCATAAAATTTATAAAATACTGAAAATGGCAATGAAGTAAACTCTGTTATTTTGAAAAAAACACCAATAATTCCGAAATGACTTCCTGAAAGCTTTTCATTTTCTGAGCAAGTTAAATGATATGAGACACATGCCATCACAAAATGGGTGATACAACGATGAGGATGAGTCTCACCTGGAGAGTTTTGCATAACCACATGGTAAGGCGGCAGTGGTGGCCGCACCTGTGGCTGTGCAGCGGGTGAAGACTGGTGTTGAGATTGAGATGCCACTGGAAGATACAACAATGTTGTACAAAACATGAAACACATATAAAGAAAGAACATACAATAAAACTTTTCACAACTCTACTACAACAGTAAATTGACCAGTTCTTCCAGTTGTTAAATTTCAAATGTAACCCAACTTTTATTTCAATACTCTGTTTATTCTTAGCACTTTCTTTTCCTTAATTCAATATTTATTTAACTGAGTCTATATCATTATAATGCTATGTTTGGCTTAAAGGTGAGTCCAGGCTGATAAATAACGAAAGTTCCGTAATTTCCTATAATAAAAAATACAAGATATTTGTACAAGGCAAACTGTGTATAAAAATTATGTGGCTATAGAGTTTTGTTGAAATATTGACTTGAAACCTACAAAGTTCTAATAAATATATAGGAAAATCAATGCCTTAAAGCAACTACTAGCAAATATCTGGATCAATTGCTAAGGAAATATCAATGCAAAGTAACCGTTCACCAAAGCAGCATCAATTATTGCATAAATTTTCCACAGAGCATTACAAAATCACAAAAAAGCAATACTGTACCACTACAAATGTAGGAAAGGATGCACACAATATATAAAACCTATCTTTTTGTCAATTAAAATAATGTCCTTTTTTACGATATCAATAAAACTACAGGTTGTTTTTTAACCATTATTTTTTGTTGAACTTTATTATATATAAGTAAACAAAGATAAAGTGAAAATGTAGTAAAACCTAACTTCTGCTCTCTAATGCAATCAATACGGACATCCTTGTGTCATGCTCGGATAAATCATTAAACTGAGATAAACTAAAATTATGGTCCCTTCACAGTAATGATAAGCTTTAACTTGCCCCTGAAAACTTGAATATTTAGTTAACTCAGAGTAATATTCACTACAGTGAAGTTTGAGAGGAAATGTTCAGATATTTAGATCATCAGTTACTGTCGACAAAAATTTAGCATTCCCTAGCATACCATTACAACCTATAATTAACCCAGAATATTTTTGCAATCATTTCAACCTTACTGCCAAATAATTTTTTCCCTAGAGTTTATTGCACAAAGCAGTAATCATAGCTAATTGCTTATACTTTTGATATATATGTTAATATTTTTTATATATTTCTATACCAAAAAGGAGAATTCACTGAAATGCATACCTGATTGAGGGGGGTGTATAAGTCTGCGATGTGGAGGGGGTGATACATTCCCTCCTGACCCAGCTGAATGTGTACTGTGGGAGTCATAACTATATCTCCCTGAATCACTTTCATATGTGGGTGGATAACTGTGGTTACTCCCAGTGGGACTGGCCGATTCTGATGAACCCATGGAACCTGGAAAGGAAGTACGTAATTAAGGTCAACCTGTATAGTCATATATACATGTATTCAAATTCTTTTTATTTGTGTTGATTCCAGTACAAACATTTTTTTTTTTTTTAAATTACTTGTTATGTATAAGTAACTACTAGCACAGAGTGCTGCAGAAATTCTTTAAATATTTTTTTTGCAAACTAGTTTTACTATTTACACATTTAATATTTAATATCTTTCTGACATCCTAAAATGAAATTAAAGAAAGGCTAAATTCTCACCAGAAATGAGTGGATTTACAGAGACACAATTTTAAGCTGAGGTGCTTACTTTCAGAATGACATGCTAAAGTTTATCTTAAAAAATAATTCTTTGGTTGTATACTCGAGTCAAAACAGCATTCTGTCAAAAAAAAAATTATATTCTACTTTTTAAGCTAATGATAAATCGATTTTAACAGAACAACAGAGGCTAAATAAAGATCCTCAAATTAATTTTCAGTATGAAATAAAACCCTCAAAATGGGGAAGAAATTATAGCAGATAAAAACACAACAATTTTCAATATCCTCCACTGTTGATATTGTCAGGGAAACAAGTTTTGTTTAGGTATATCAAATAAATAACCATGCAGTAATCATTCCAGTAAGAGAAAACTGAACAGAAATACATGCTTAAAACAAAGCTGATAGTTGTATAATTATATCAATACACATTTATTTATGATCTTTTCTTCAGTTACAGAATTTATTTTACAAAGGACTGTTGTGTGTGTAGCCACTCTGAAATAAGGTATCAGGGTTTTACAATTAAGCAACTGAAAGCAATATTGTCAAATATTTTCAGTATGTATTTTACAATCTTACCAGTTCTCATTGGTTTTCTTGAGCTAATATGACTCAAACTTATCACAGATGAGCTCTCTGGAGTAAGATGTACTGGTCGTGAATGTCTCGGTGAATGTTGCTGCCGTCGATTAGACATTGGACTAGTTAGGTTGGTTGGGGGATGGGAGTGCTTAGATGTGTGGGGTCTGACTTTATCAGACAGACCCATGAGTTTTCTAATGGCTTCAGGAGATTCAGCACCTGATGAAGCAAAAGACATATATCACATGCATATTAGTTGTTACAAATGTGGAGAGAAATCATTCAGTAATTCAAAATATTCACAGGGAAAGAGATATATTAAAGGCTATTCCAGATAAAACCACAAGGGATGGTCTGACAATACCTATATTATTAAAGATTGGTGGTGGACTTTCTCTTATATTTTACTCTTTCCAAAGGAACAATCAATCCTAAATAATCGGTGACTGAGTATCTCGGTAAGTGCCTCCTCACACCTACCCCCTTTCCCTACTCTTTTTGTCCTAGCATGTTGTAAGTTCTGAATAGCCCCATATGATTTTATTTTTAACAAAAAACATAAAAAAACAGCAGCTCAAAACATCCACAGGGAAACAGAAATATATTAAGGCTACTCCAGATAAAACTACATGGGATGGCCGGACTCTACCGTCTCTGACTACGGAATGGCAGTGAAGTTTCTATCTTTACTTTGTTTTGAAGGGAAACATTTAATATTAATTGAAGGGTAACTTGTATCTAAGAAGAAGGTTAACTTGTATCTAAGAAAGTATCTTTTGACCACCCCTCTTTTGCTCTAACTTGGTATAAGTTCTGGAACAGCCCTAAATTATATATTTTATAAAAAAAATTAAGAAACATGGGTGCTGTCCAATCAAGCTTGTGAACAAAGAGCAGTAACTCTTACAGAATTTTTAAGTCATGTTCTCCCATATTGGGCAATTATAAGCAAATAAGTTAAGTATGTTAATTAGTCAAATACTTCACAAAGAGCTGAAAGAATGGATGAAAGAACGACCGGACACATAAACTTTCTATATATATTTATCAAAGCTTACAGAATGATTTCCACTTTCGGGGGAAAATAGTATGGAAAAGAAACAAAATAAGTAAATAATACATAATAGTTCATTTCAGATTGTCTCAATAGCAAAAAAAAACAAGCAGAAATCATAAGCAAAAGAAAACAAAAGTTTAAATAATAAAGTATCATGCTGCATATTAACAGAAATTAAAAGGAATGCATATGCTTACAAAGTTACTTGTACTTGAGAAAATTCTACTATGATAGAAATAAATGAATTGGGGTTATTCCACAGGCTTTACATTTACCAGGCGAGGAATACACAATACTGAGAACTTCCACAGTGACAGAATGGTAAAACTGGTCGTAAAATCTGAATTATTTTCCTGCAGGTTGTTTTATGAAACTTTGGTCACTTCTGGTGTACAATGTGATACATCAGTGATCAATTTGATAATAATTCTTCCCCAGCCTACTCCTTTTTCAAAGAGTCAGCTATAATTTTAGAATTATAGATTCAAAGATCAATTGTAACTTACCAAATTTGGGACCACTAGGGACTATAATTTTCTTTTCTTCCGTAAGGTTGGGTGTAGAAACACTACTACTTAAAGCATTGTCTTTCTTGACTACAAAAAGAAAGCAAAGTTACACAGTGTCATGATTATATAAGCCTGCTCATACATCTTTTCTAATTTATACAACATTAGATCCTGCCCTTTAGGTTGATAATGAAATTAATCTGTACAATTTTTTTTTTTTATTACAAGCAAGGAAGATTAAAATTGCCAGTTCAATAAAAGTCTTTTATCCTGTTATCAACACATTTACAATTGTACCAATTTACATATGATGTCATATAATATTGTCAGTATTGGTAGGGTTAGATTACTCTAGCTCCTCTGGACTGTTTTACTGATCTCCTACATAATGGGGTGTCAAAGAAAATTCTCCTCTGTAAAGAGGTAACTGACTTTAGTATCACAGTACCACAGCTACAGCTCATGGTTAATTTTAAACTCCCTTTAGGAACAACTTTTTACTGGAGACCTAACTTTTACTGTAAGAACAGCAACTAAAGCTCTGTTCCTAAACGGGAATCATTTATCACTGTAATACATATTGTCTCCTGTCTATTTACATCTATAATCTATCGTAGTTAGGGCTATTTCATTATTAAAAACTTCTACTGAGAATTTGCAGGTCCAACATTTTACATCATACCACCACAAAATATCAAATATACCAGTAATAAAATAATTTGCCAGAATATGAAATCTAAACCTAAAGTAAAGGTTGCTTTACACTGAAACTGTTTACAGATCTAGGGATGACGTGTTCTTAATTCTAAAATAGTGTCAGCGATTCTTCAAAAAATAGAAATACTAATTATTGTGTCGCCTGCGTTTTGTGGCAAATTTTTCCATGTCCAATATATTCCAAGTTGC
>JAOXYI010000033.1:311877-322129 GCA_028566495.1 Lithophaga antillarum
ATCAGGTACGCTCGAGACCAAAAATATTGGGAAGCCAAATATATATTATATGCCATATACACTATAACCTCCATAGCAGGCAAATCTAGCAAGGAAGATTAACAGAAAATAAATTATAGTGAAAGTGAGCGAGAGAAATTACAATCTTTTATATACCATACATACTATAACCTCCACAGCAGGCAAACCTAATAAGGAAGATTAACAGGAAAGAAATTATAGTGAAAGTGAGAGAGAAATTATAGAGCATATACACTATAATCTCATTAGCAGCCAAACCCAACAAAGAAGATTGACAGAATATAAATTATAATGAAAGTGAGCGCGATTGTAGAAAATTTTTATATGCCATATACACTATAACCTCCATATCAGGCGAACGTAACAAGAAATATTAACAGAAACTGTGGAAAATGTGTAAAGTAGACAAAAAGACTTGTACAAGTGGGAAATAGCAGAATATTAATAAGAATATACGTATATAATATATGAAAAGTAAGCGGAAGACAATGGACAATCTTACTGCTCATGGTAATGGTAAGTTTTAGGGTTAGTTTGGTTCAGGCTAGAGGTATGGGTCGTCAGAAGATTGCGAGGAATCACCACAGCACAGGGAGTAGATTTGGATAGGGTTAGTAATGGGTTAGGATTAGGATCATAGCTCTGGAGATAATACATCTTAATTAGAGATGATTTAACTGTTGATTAAGAGGGAAAGTTTGGCTTCACAAAACTACTTAACCCTGCCATTATCTGTAATAAACCAGGATTATGACCAGTCAGTTACACTTTACTTGACGTCATGTGCATTTCTTGGAGTTGGCAGTTGTGATATTTCCCGTTCTTGGTTTTTGGGATCTTTCACGCTTTGCGATTTTTTTATTCAATATTTTTTGGATTTGGGTAAGGGTTGAGATTTGGAGATGGCGAAGTTTGGGGATTAGGTATTTAGTTGCAGAAGAAGGTTCGGTAGGTAAAAGATTTTGCTGATATTCAAATATGACAGTTTTTTCTACTAGAATCGTGAAAGAACAGAAAATCATTTGGTTATAAGTATCCTGTTGATTTATAGTGGATAGGATAGAATGTGAATGAAAGGGAAAAAACAAGCAGTAGCTATAGGGAAAGTTAGCAAAAGATTACAGAGAATCTGTAATGTAGGTTAATAATGACCCTAACAGCTCAAAATAAGGGTAAGTGGTAAGGTTTAAGGTTAGGGTTGCAGTAGGTTTAGATCAGGTTTGGGTTATAATTTTGTTTAAGTTAGCTCTGGGTTGGGTTGCGTAGCAATAATAACTTAGAATTTTTTATGGAATGGTTTATGGATAAGAAAAGTTCGCCATTGTCGAATATTCTTAAAATATCCAGCAACATTGGATAGAGTATGGATTGGGTTAGAGTTGGGAGGGTAGAGGTTGGATTAAAGTTAGAGCTAGTACGGTTAGGATTAGGGTAAGATACGAGTTAGGATTTGGGCACGATTAGGTTTAGGGACTAGATAAAGGGTTTAAGTTATGGGCTGGATTAGATAAGAACATTTTGCATGTATTCAGCTATGTCTTTTGAATGTGCAACATGTGTCTTTATATGGGACTCATGAAAGAATTGGCCTGGAAAATTATCAAGTTTAACTTATCTAGTGTTGGTATAGTGAAGATCGACGAATATACAGGAGATAATGAAAAGCAGTGGATAGAAAATCAGACGACGATTGTTGAAAATCTCCATAGTTAGAGTTAGGCTAGGACATAGTCAGTTAAGGATTGCATTAAAGCTTGAGTTAGGGTTGGGGTTTAGGGTTAAGATTAAAGTAAACGTTGAACGTTTGATTAGCGTTAGATTGATGTTAGGATCAGCTTAAAGGCTGATGGTTTAGTTAGGTTAAGATTAGGAAAATGGTTTCGGAATAGGGTTCGGTAAGGGTAAGGTTTTTCGGTTACAGAGAAGGGTTGGTTAATAATACTCTTTAGTACATAGAAATATTTTTCCAAACTTTACTTCACTGGGAGAAGACTCATGAAATAATTGCACTGGAAGATCAACTGGCTTATAATAACCTGCAAGGTCATAGTGCAGATCGAAGAATATTAATGTGATACTAAATTGAAGTGGCTGTTGGGAAAGTTATAGTGCTGCGTTATAACTGGATTAAGTGTTTTGGGTAAGGATTTGGTTGTGTAAGGTTCGGGCCGATTTTTCTAAGGATGAAGGATTTGTGGAGAACGTAAAGATCAGGATTCAGGCAAGGCTTGGATTAAATTAAGGATTTAGGATAAGACTTCGAATTAGATTAGGTTGTGGTAAGGGTTAGTATTTTTGGAGGCAAAAGGATTGGTTGGGGTTGGGTCAAACTTATAATTAAATTAAAAATTTGATAAGGGTGAGGTAAGCAATAAGACTGGAGAGGAAGGGTTAGCATTCGTAATGATCGGCTTAGGACTAGATTAAGGATACGTTTTAAGTGGACTTGGGGATTAGGATTAGATAAGGTTAAGATTAGCGTTACAGTTAGATTCGTGGTTGCATTGTGGGAGGAGTTAAGGTTTTCGGTGGCAGAGAGGTAGGGAAGATTCTCCATAGCAAATAGTTAGGATTGATATTGGGTTAACGTCAGTGTAGGTTAAGAATTAGGGTAGGTGGCTTAAGGATTAAATTTTAACTAAAGTATGATTGAGAAAGATTGAAAGTTTAGCTAAGAGAGATAGAAAAGTGCTAGGGATAGGATTAAAGTTGAGTTGTATGAGGAGTTTACGTTTTGGACACATTAAGATAGGGGAAATTCTCCATAGTACAAGGATAGGGTTGATGTTGGGTAAGCGTCACGTTAGAATTGGAATTGGGGTAGAATAATGGTTGGATTGGTTTAGGTGTTAAAGTTTAACTAGAGTTTGACTGTGGAAGGTTGGCTAGGAGAGATCGGAAAGTGTTAGGGTTTGGTTTATAGGTTATAGGTTATCTATTTTTTTTTTCAGAAGAAACGTTAATTAAAACTTCAATAAAAGAATCTGATTATATTCAAATATTCGTCAAAACGCCTAACAACGTTTGGTAGGAGACTACTGAAAGAACAACAGGGGGAAATGATTGCTTTTACATTATCCAGTTTGTGTATAGTAGAGGTCACACTCTGACAACAAAAATAAAGGAGCTGTAAACATATTCACAACTGAACAGAATCTCATCGGCATAATATTATGTGTGTAATCGAATTAGACGGATACGGTCGGTTTAAGGTTAGGATAAGAGCTTAGTTTAGGGTAAGATTAGATCTAGATTGGGCTAGTGTTGAGATCGGATTAGGTTTAGAGATGGAAAAGGCTTTAGAACTGGGTAAGGGTTATGTTTGGTGTTTTTTTTTAAGGATT
Source organism: Lithophaga antillarum (assembly GCA_028566495.1). NCBI lineage: Eukaryota > Metazoa > Mollusca > Bivalvia > Mytilida > Mytilidae > Lithophaga > Lithophaga antillarum. The sequence goes on from JAOXYI010000033.1 coordinate 315,243, forward strand.
AAAATTATGACTGTGGTTGCATAACAAGTTAGTAAATAGACGTATATTCTTTAAAATGTCTATGGTTTTTTAACTCGGGATTTCATAAAAGAAATGAACAGAAAAATTTACTGATATCCTAGTATAATATCGGGTTTGGGTATAGTGGATATCCTCCGCTTACTTTTATTAATAACTGTTTTATTTAATATCTGAAATCTTCTACATGCTTTCCCTACGGTAAAGAGATTTTCCGCTACAAATCTACTTACCTTCGCTGTAGTGTTTATAAAGTTAAGGGATTTTCCGCAATCTTGTGCTACGTTCTCTATACTGTATCCTTTACAGGGTTTCTCTATAATCTTTTACTTACTTTCCTTATGGAATATATTTATATGGAGATCATCGACAATCTGTTGTTGTTGATCTCCAGCTTATTTTTCCTAGTAAGAGATTTCTGTATTTTTTTTTTTCATATGCTTTCTCTACAGTTGATACTGCAATCCTGTATAGGTCTTGTTTGTAATCTTCTGCTTGCATTTCCTTTTGAATATGTCTATCGCAAATTTGCTGTTGATTTTCAGTGTGTATATACCTGCTCTGTGTAGATTCTTCACAACTTTTCCCGACTTTCTTTATAGCTCATTAGTTATGGACACTATTTGCAATCTTCTGCTAATGTTTCCAGCAGTGTTTGCCAATTCTGGAGAATCTCTACTCAAGTTCATAATGATGCATATATCCACTACAGAGATTTTCATCAACCTACATCCTACATTTTCTATAAAGTTTGTCTTTTTGTAGATTTTCTGCAATTTTCGTCAGACTTCCGCTACATACATACATATTTCTTTAAACAAAATCTCTGCAAGCTTTTGCATACTTTGCCTACATCGTATGTATGTAGTAATATTTTGGGCAGTGCTCACTTTATTCAAAACAGATAGTGTGTGTTTATATTAAGACTCTGTACAACATATCCAGTAGTATATCTGCTGTGGAATTTTTCGGTGACTTTTCACATATTATATGTCTTTGTTAAGATTCTTCGCTATCTCCTGCTAACCGATGCCGACTCCTACATACAGCAAGAAGTTATATTAGATATTATCGTGCTAAATTAGTTTTTTACTCAGGTTTCATGCTTCGGTTTACTGAAGATGGTCTTAAGACTTTAACACGTTTGTTTTAATATCCTGTCCGCCTATAGTAAAACCATCCCTAATAAGGTCTACTATACAAGGACTGAGATTTTAGTTTTAACTGAGTACTTTACATTACACAAATTTGAGGAAACTGATTATCATACAGAAATGAGAAAGTGTGAAATGAAAAGAAAAAATCTTTTATAAATACGCTTGAAGTAGAAGGCAGCAAAACTCAACAAGCAGCATGAAGGCGTCAAATATCATTGTGAATAAGAACCTATAATCAAACAAAATGTAAGAATACCACACACACACACATACACACACACAGAGAGAGAGAGAGAGAGAGAGAGAGAGAGAGAGATGTCCCCGAAAAAAGGGGGGTAGCCGATCAAATAGCTGATGAAATAAGTCGTCATCGGAGGTAATAGGAGCCCAGTAACGTCACGGTTCCAGAAAATACCTTTCCTTAAGTGGAAGAATCAAAAATAGAAGAAGTCATATTTTGCCAGTGATATCGGTGTTCAAAAGGTTGATTAATTTTATTATCTATATCTAGTTTTGTGTACAGTACTGTGGTCCTGTTCTTCACCAAATCCAAGTCTTCCGTTATTTTAATCGATGACTTCTGTTATATTGGTGGTGATGAAGGTATATTTTATTGGCCATTCAATATTTGCTTACATATAAATATGTTATTTTCCAGTACATCTGACTAACTCCTGTCTTTGTTTTTAACAGTTTAAAGCAGTATTGTGAAGGATGTAGCACCCGAGTTTAGCTGCTGCCTGGTTGTCATAACTGTGATAGGAATCGAAATGCTACAAAAATTTTTGTCTTATCTGGTATGCATTATGTAATGACTGAAAAAAAGGCAGAACAAGAAAAAGATCCGAAATGAAGGTCAGAAAAAAGATTGTGATGATACAATACCCACGACTAAAAGCACCTAAGGATTATAAAGTAACTCCTCTATTATAAATAAGTCATGTGAAACACATGCAAAAAAAAGAAAATTCGGTTACTTTGAGCAATCAGTTTATGGTATTTTTCTTGACTATTGATTGCGTTTCAGAGAATGTCTTTAACTGGCGTGAAGAGAAAATTAAAAATCACATTATAGTTGAAAGTTAAAAGATACAATTAAAACATGTTTCAACAATTACTCTTGCATTTAAAGACACTTATTTTCAATTGAAACGTGAATTTGTTGTCGTTTTCATGTGAAACGCTCCATCAATACTTGGAAAGAAACGCAGTTTTGCGATATGGTAATGTGACAGCAAACACATAAACACCTAATGGAAGCTTGAACTGCTTGTGTTGCAATTAGGATTTATTTCTTTTATCCTTTGTTGCAATTTGGTATGCAAATCTGAAGCAAATGGCTCCAGTGTGTAAAAGATCTCGTATTTTTTCATATTTTATGGAAAGAATTACGATTCTGTAAGATTCGGAATACAAAAGGCGTATAATTCTCTTTCAGTATAGTTTTGTATGACGTTGTGTCATATATCAACCCATTTTAGGTTGTTACGTCGTGGCCGTGTTAAAATGATATGAACTTAAAAGTCTGAAAACAATTTAATTAAACAAGAAAACTTCAGGGAAAAGATTCCGATGTAATGTAGAATCTAATTTACAAATTGTGAAAGGAAATTCATTACATGCTTGAAATGATGAACACGGTGCAACGAACATTATTTAAGGAATCCCGTAAAAATGTGACAAGATTCTAACGCATTTCAAGTTTAAGGAAACCACACACAGTAAATAGCAACACAACATCAATAAATGGAAAAAACGTTGTAAATGAAAAAGCTTAATCTTTTTGTGGGATTAGAATACCGTTATCTTCGACCAATATTGAAAGTCAGACTTAATTTTCATTAATTTCATTGATTTTTGGACTTATTAATTTACGAACTGGGAAGGCTTATGCTCAGTTCACTGTAGCAAGGCTTTATTTTTAAACCGATACCAGATACAACTTAAAACAAAGATATAAATGATTCCATTATCAGAGATAACTTTTAATTTCCTTGACAAATCAAGGAGAAAGAATCTTCCATTGTCCGTCACTCTGATTGGCGTCAATTACATTGATTACGTGGAGTCCAATCACTGAGGAAGCAGGTGCGTCCGCCTCGCCAATACACATCTATAATTGTAACGTTCGACTAACAAGGACAATACAATATTTAATTGGAAGTCACCTTTTCTGTCAGAAGGGACAAATAAATCTTGGAATGCATTTATCGCTCATTCTAAAGGACTTAACTGTCGTAATTTACTTATTACTTGTGAGCTGTAATTCAAGGTTGATCGTTTCGTGCTTTTTTTTTTGCATATCTCTAATTTAGAGTTTAGTTCTGCGCTAGTCAGCGGGAAGGTAAAATAGGACTAATTAACAAATCAATAGTAATTGGTCAACCTCTTTTATTATTCAAAGCATGTACCAGATCATTCGTTCGTAAATGGTTGGAGGTAACTAACCTAATCCAAGACTTGGAAATTTTGCTCCGCTTTAAGTTATTCTGAATTATTTGTTAGCAATTGTTGGAATTAATCAGACAAAAAAATGTGATAACCTAATACAGAATTCGTGTCAGTGGACCTTCACAATTCATCCAATTCATAAATTCTACGCACGAAATCTTTCACATCTAATTGATCACGTAAATATTTTTAACGGTTTTAATGGACTGGCGTGTTTATAAAAATGTTTATACCTTATATAAGTTTACAAAATCTAATTACAAACTGAGATTTTTATGGCGTAATATCATTCAATAGGAGGCTACTCACCTGCATAAATGCACCCTGAACCAGAACGGGATATCTATTTAATAGATTTCTATAATATCAATAAAAAAGAACGGATCATTTTATCACTACAATAAGGTCTGTATATAACTTCATGGATGGACAGTTATGTTTAGATATTAAGGATCTCTCCGACTATCATCAATCAGTTGACAGCATGACACGGTGATCGGTAGAGGTGTTAAACATGCCAGTAGGGAGTCCTTCCTCAGACAAATATGTGGTGTATACCCTGGATAATGAGGATACCTGCAGCAGCTCAGGATTAGAGGATGGACAAATTGTGTTTCGTGATCCCGAACATGTTTCTTTACAGGAAAAAGACCTAAAGAAAAACGGGCATGGCAGACTTCGATCAGTTTCTTATGAATCTAGTTCACACTGGGGACAAAAAGTGTCATTAGGAAGGAAATGTTGTTGTCTGTGGAATATTTTGTTAATTATAGCGTTAGCTACTTTAATTACATTTTTTGTTATTACATACAAAGACTACCAATCATTAAAATCTTCGTTGTCAAATGACAACAAAACTTCATCAACAGACACCACATCAAGTACCGTCTCGCCCACAGTAGGAGATGTTAGAAAGGTAAGAATTACATTTCAAAAGTCGCTAATTACTTAAATTTGATATTGACATGAATATTGAGTGTAACGTAAATAACTAATACTTGAAATTGACAACGACTTTATAATGAACGACAAGATTATAATGTTTATAATACGAAATGAACATTTACCTACTTTTCCGTTTAAAGGGAATACATAATATGTATTTACATTCATTTATTTGGTTGTAGAAATTCGATATTGAGTAAACGCTAGCTGCTTTGTTAACCATTTGAATTTATTGCTTTGCGTAATGATATTTGTCGATGTGAAATGCTATTTTTCTTTAATTAAAATAGCATCAACCCTCTCTATTCCAATCCGTCAAATGGTTATACATGTAATAATGATTAGTGCTCGAGCCATCAAATATATTGATAGACTAATTTGTCTTAATGCCTTAATAGCTCTTGTAACTACTCTGAATTACAGTAAAATACTTATCATGTTGGATCATCTGTATTGATAAATGACTGCTAGAAAGCTGGGCAAAAACTCTTTATAAAGTTCGATTACAGTAGAGGAAAATCCAATTTATTGAATTTGGACTTCTGAGTAATTCTGTCAGGTTTGAAAAATTTCTGATAAATCATCGAACTGACCCGTTAAATTACTTAAAAACAGTTTCGTCTCCCATTGACAGCGAGTGTAAAATGCTCTGAGAAAATCGTTAACTTCTATAGAATGGAGATCCGAGGATGTCTCTTTGTATCATAACAAGTACACTAAATAAAAATATGATTTTTAAATCTCAATTACTCAATTTTAACGCATAATTTGAATCAATCACAACTTAAATGGCTAATTAAGCTCCATTTAAAGTTATCTTGATTTCAGTCGACTTTATGATTACAACAAAGCAGGGTACAAGCTCGTTATAATCTTATCTCTGCACGAACTAGACAAAATCACGGGTATCTGGATGTCAGAAGTGTCAAAATAAACCTCAAATTTATGCTCGTAAATAATATAATTACTTCTGAATGTACGAAATACGAATTTCCATAGTTATTTGCCACATAATTCCTAACAAAAAAGAATCATTATTATTTCAGTACTCCATAAAAATGGGAAAAGGGGAATTACATTCCTTGCGCTCGTTCCCTAAAGAAATACACACTTGTTCACGTTTTGACATAATTAGTAACTTGTTTCCATAATAATTAGAAGACATTTTTTTTACCCCCTGGGATTAGTTTGTAACAAATATACCCGATAGACAAATGACCTCACAAGCATTTATGTCGAAAACTTGGTTTTTACACATTTTGTAATGTAGGACTTGTCATTCAGAAAGACAAATTTATGACGGATTAAAATGTTACAATTATGCAATAACATTGCAATATAACTATTGTATGTTTGTTTGATTTTGGATAAAACCATGTTAGCTTTTTTATGACATGCATGTTTCATGATTTAGAACAATCGAGTCTTTCATACAAATGAGTAAAAAGGTCGGTGTGTGCAACAAGGGAATTTCGTATAACTGTTTTGCTGAAAACAGGAACGATTATGTTTCATTACATTTTCGAGATAATTGCATCAAATATCATTTATCAAAAAAGCTTCGAGTGGTAGTAAAATATCCGATTCCAAAATTATTCCAACAAGAATGAGTGGGCAAATGTATGGATAATCAAATCTAACATGACATCTGTTCTGATTATTATAAAATCCCTGAGTGCTAAAGGCACAAATTTAAATATATTTTATTCTACAGAAATGACAATCAATGTAATATGAGACACATATGTCTCTGGTAATATATAGACTGCTAATTTTGGAAGTGTTAAGACATTCATTTTTTTCTTAATCCAGAATTTGTTTCAATATTTCATATTTCATATATATATGCCAGATATGGTAATCTTAAAAAATTCTGGATTCATTTGTTTTTTTCTCAAGAGAGATTATGGGGACCTCTCCAGGCACAACACATTCGATATGCCATGATCATGTCTTTACCTAGGTATCGTGAAATGATAAGGATTTCTTTCTCTACGTGCAAAACCCGTTGTGATATTCTTGGTATCAAAGCCGGAGAACTGACAGAAACGAAACGGCATGTATATATAGGAAAAGGATAAAGTAAAATCCTACTAGTAGCAAAAGTAACACACATCCACAAAAAGTTAGAAACTCTAGACGTTTTAAAATGTTTTAGAAAGTAAAAATCCATTAAAATAATTTTCCCTATAGAAGTAAAAAATAGAATAAAAATAATTTCCCTAAACTCAAGGAGAACGTCATATATTTGAAACAGACGAGATTGACCTGAATGTCACCATATCTTCTTGCTAAATTGTTATTTTGTAATTAGTT
>JAOXYI010000033.1:474078-484736 GCA_028566495.1 Lithophaga antillarum
GAACGGACGAAACGCTATATCCCCACGCCAACTTTGTTGGGCGAGGGGATAACCAGAAATCTGCAATTCAGCATCTCTGTTGAATTGCAAAATTGCTACACTGATTGAGGAATAGGTATACATAAAGAGCAACACTTACATTAAATATAGGGTAATTTTAATATATCAGAAAAATAACAAAGATTAGTTAGTCAGAGGTGCTTAACATCCTACACAGAAAACTTAATGCCCTTGGTCAGAGAAATAACAAAGAGCATAATCTCAGTTCTAAAATGTAGAATTTTTCCTGCCACTTTTGGTTACTGTATCAAATTCAGTTTCCTTCCATATTTTTCAGAAGGCTGATAAAGTTGGCATTTTTTTTTCTGTTACCTTCCTCACAACTAAAGACTTTGTCATTAAGTATAAGAAGAGCAGAAATAAATCTAAGTTTCTGAGAAATTATCACATAATTTTCAGAAGTCCTAGAAAAACTAAGTACATAACAAAATTATCACATTACTCTGATTAATCTGATTAGCACATGATTCAGAAACACTAAAAGTGTTGGTTAAACAGGTTTCTGAACTGCCAGAAATTCATTTGAACAGGTTTCTAGAACAATCAAGGTTTTTCTACACAGGATTGTGGAATACTAAAGAATCTTCTTTACAGTTATCGAGAGTTTTGTTTATGAAGGTTGCTAAAATACAAAGAGTTCTAATTTTGAAGGAGTTCTGAAAGACAATTGGTATTGTATACACAGGCTTTACAGAACACCCAGAGCTTTGCTTTTACAAGTTTCTCAAGCTCAAGAGTTTTGTCTATAAAGGTTGCTCAAATACAAAGAGTTCTATTTTTTCAGAAGTTCTGAAAGACATTTTGTATACACAGGCTTTGCAGAACACCAAGAGCTTTGGTTTTACAAGTTTCTCCAATATAAAGGTTTTGTTTACTTAAGTTTTTGAAATACTAAAGGTCTTGTTTACACATTTCTGTCCATATATAGTTCTAAGTAATCTTCTTAAGTATGGGTTGCATGTCATGTAACTGTGTTTTTATGACATGTTTTGGCATGTTGTAAGATCCTGATAAACCATTTTGTTTCTGTGTGTAGGATGACATCTTGCAAAAAGTCAAATGAAACTACTGAATTAATTACTATCTTTCAAAATTTAGTTTTCATCATAAAAATTGATTATTTAGATTTTTCCCAGAAATCAATTTATTCAGAGTGCATGTTGTGATTTGCCTAAAGGCTGTATTCTTGACACTTGTTTATTAAATAAATTCTTATACAAATTTTCAAAAGGCAAGATTATACCTCATAATTTAAAGGATCATACATACAATGTCCCAAACACAAAATCGTATTGCGTAACTTCCTGATTCCAACTGATATTCTAGGAGATTATTTCTTTTGGTTTGAATTCCTATAATCAAATTACAGCAGAGCACTGAGTATGCTAGAATTATCATATTTACCGATGATGCAGCAAAGTTGAACTTGCTATTTTAGTGCAAAATCACAATAGCGCATTAATTTCTTTCCCACATTACGTAAGAAATATCATGCCATGTAATAATTCATACTTACTGTGCATAGGAAATATTGTCACTTATATTAAGAAAACAACGGTTACGTAGGACACCAGCCCACAACTGTACACCAATAATTCCGAAGATAAAAAACACAAAAAAACACAACAATAACACGTTCCCTAACATTGGAAGGGTATCAAGGAGTAACATCACTAAAATTCTCATACCTGTAAAAGAATAAATGAAAAACATTTTATAGATGATAGTGAATTTAACAAAGAATGTCATATCAAAAGAAAAAATATTTGACAGTGTATCTAACGTAACATCAAATATAATGCCAATTTTCACTGGAAGCAAGTACTAAATTGCTGGTCCTAGTTTCCAGGTTAACAAAAAACAGTTTTTAAAAGACTTTTTTTTCACTTTTGTACACTTCCATTTAAGATATTAGGCTGTTAAAACACATAACTTATGTGTTCCACTCATTCCAATTGAATGCAGACAGAAAACTTTTTTTAAAAAGATGTTTGGTTGGTTGGTTGTTGAAGTTTATTGTCATTTTCAGCAGTATGTAAGCTATATCTTGACTTGCTGACTTCCTGGTGAAGGAAAGCCTGGACAGTTATCCAGCTGAATCTGTGAAAGCCAAAACCATATGTAGGTGTTGGAAACATTAACACACAATGCAACGCAAGCAGGACTTGAACCCGTAAGTTAGGCTAATGGTCACAAGTCGGTGACCTTAACGACTCAGCCACCCAGGCCCCCTCATTTAAAAGATCCTCTAAATATGAACTACACAAAAATCAACATTCTGTAATTATATTTATATAACAAGAAATGTGACATGTCTATCAGAAATCAATAAACCAGTTTAATTACTTAAAATACTGGACCTTTTTTCAAAAGAAAATGGTCTTCAAATTGGACAGATCTCCTAACTGTAACAGATATCCATTTAAATTTGGTTTACCAAATCTCATATTACATCAGTTTTTTTCCCCAAATATTCAACCACAAATGCATGCAATTTATCCAATTTATCAAAGGAAGAAAAATACTTCACACATTCAAAGAATATGGATTCAATATTTTTTTTTTTTTTTTTTAAATATTTTAACTTAATTTTTAAGATATAGTTACACAAAATATAATTTATTATTTTTACAATTTGTCATGGAAGATAAGTATCAATGAGTTAATTGTTTTTTTTTTGTTTTTTTGGTAACATTCTTGTCAGGCAAGCTGCCTATTTTCACAACAAATAAATATTTCAGAAAACCGAAACATTCAAACTTCTGTAGACTATTACAATTCAGTCAATACAATATCTAATATATCTTCACATTTTTAGCTTGATTTTGTTCTTAACATGATCATACCACTATGCCTCTTGGTTAATTTTTCTTTATTCATGTCTGTGTACAAAACATGCAATAAATTTTAGCATCTGATATTAACATCCATTAAAGGGCTTGTTACCAAACCCTGACAATTTCTAAATACCATTCAAATTTTGTAGAACACCCCATCAATAGCAGATTCATCAAAAACACCGAAAACAAAACAATTTTTATTACATTTGTATCGAGCTCTACTTCAAACACTCAAGTCAATATCACTTCTGGCAGCAGTATAGATTAAATATTAACCTTTTTTAGAGTCAATTTATCTCAGTAAGAAATCTACATCTCCTCTCACACTAACATAATACTAAACAGTGATTAGATATCGATAAAACTTGATTTATTTTTTTTTTCGGTGAGAACTGATGAATACTGACATTTAGCTAATGGCTAGAGACCAGGACAGAATAATCTGAAAGCTCAGAAAATGTCAAACATTTTGTCTGGTGTGCACAAAGTCACTTTGCTTAAAGTGCACATGTTAATAATTAAAGGTTACAAAATGTATGGCATAAAAAATAAATATCATCATTTTTCAACACACTGTTATTTATTGTTAATCATTGTATCATGAAAATTGATTTTTCAGTTCCTCATTACTGGTAATGGATATCTCGTAATATAATACACCAAAATACAAAATTGAATATGACTGCCCAAAAGTTCAAGATTTAATTTACTGAGCATTCAAGACAGCTGCAGGAACCTCTTAGCATCAGCACGTGGGAAGAATGCTTTGTTACTTCTAAATTACGTGAATATGAAAAATGTTGACGAATTGTCCTCAAAAGACTTTTCTAAAGAAGATACATCCTTTTTATTTTTGTTGCGAGTAGCCACTTGCACCCACTTGGAAAATTGTTCACTATCAACAAGGCCATCCTTAAAAACTGTTGGTTTGCAATTACCCGACCGACTTACCAAAACTGCCCCCACTCAAATTTTTGTTCAACCCCAAGTGTAGGAAATTTTTTTTTCCTCTGTCAAAATTGGTGGTCAGTATTTTTCTTCATACACCGCTGTTTCACTAGTTCCCAGTTCCGGTTTTAAAAAAAAGACCTACCTACCTACCCACTAAAAAATATCTGGGTTGTGTAACCACACACCAAGAATTTTTTAAGGATGGCCTAGTGTGGACAATTTATTATCTAAAACAGCAATATTCTTCCTGTGAAGATATATTTATTAATTATGACCACAGCTTTATAATTTGAAGATCTAATATTTCTATAAACTCTGGGGTATCATTACCATTTCCAAGAAAACCCTATGCCTGTGACATACCTTGTATATAAATTTGTAGGATAGTCAAATTAATGGGTTTTCTTTGAATGCCTAAATATTACTTTTACAACTTTAAAGCAGATAAATGCATCCATGTGAAAAAATGATAATTCTTTATGTCTTCTGGTGGCTAGTAATATTCAAATTAACATTGTAGTGGTCATAACACTTGCTTGGAATTCTGTGTTTATAGCACTGAGTGGGCACACAATACTTTGTTAAAGGCGTATTTGCAAGATTGCCACAGGAATTAATTTGTAGATTTGGGGTTTTTTGTTATTACTTTTAAGAACTGCCTGACATATGTCTTGTTTGTTTGACTGTGGATCACTGCCATTTTCAGCATATTTGTCAGCCATATTGTGACTAGACACGTGGCCACCAAGGTCCCATTAAGAACCATGTGTGTAAAAGCATTGCACTAATGGAACTTTATAAAAGACCTTACATATAGAAGTTTTTGCAGGTTTTTTTTCCTGCAATTTCACACTAAAACAAAGCTTGAAGTAATCATAGTTCTTGCTTTTAAATTCTATTAATAATGCTGAAGACGGTGTAATACCATCACTAAAGCTAAAACACTTTGCACAAAAATTGCAAGATTGATCACGTAAAGATATGTAACTGTCAAGTGCATCTATCAATCACATTTTAATGGATGTTTTTAAGTTTGCACTCAATGGTCAAAGCACTTACTTGGAATTCTATTTATAGCCCTGAGGGGGCGTAACACTCTGATAGTTCTTATTGCTGAAAGACTGAGGTTTTCACTGTCCACGCCATACTCAACAGCACTGAAATAAAAATCAAAGTCGTTATTTTTTTCTGGCAAACATCTATTTAAATCAAAAGATACTTATTAAACTAACTACACTAAAATCAATTATTTTAAATCAATTATGATGTCTATAACATCCTTAATCAAAAATAATAATTATTCTACATCAAAGTTCATGCAATCAAGCAAGCACACACCCAAACAAAACAGCAAAATATAAACTACACATCTAAAATTAGATAAGACACCCTACTTAACCTCAATGTAACTAATTTTTCGTAAGTCAATGGCCTCTGATTTTCCATAAAAAATATTTTTACATGCATCCACAGGTAAATTCATTCATCATAATTACTATACATTGAAAAATTCTTGTTGCTTTATTTTGTTATGCAAACCCAACAAAGTTTTTTGTACAATACTATTTTTGTGTGTGTGCTTTATGAAGTTGTAAGAAGTAACACCTAAATGCTCGTGTTTTAATCATGTGATAATTTCTTGCAATGAATATTGTGAAAACAAATCATCATTTGCAGATATAGTCAGTAATACATGAGACGGCAGCACAGACTTACATATTAACTTTTTGTAATTGAATTTTTGTTCCTAGTTTTGAAGAAATGTCACCAATTCCCTAAAATTTGTTCAAAATCACATTATATTTGATCATTTCTTGAGAAATGATACAAGAGAATTTTGCTGAAATCCTGGTGTTCCCATCCACCCAAGTGCTAAATTATATATTAAAATGGCAAATAAAGATCATTGTAGGACTAGAAAGGGTTTCTTAAATACTGCATTAATAAGTGAACATTTGTGTTTTCTTTAGGTCTGAATAATTCTTGACTGTTTTATAAATTCTTTATTCTGTCTTACTGTTATTTATGCCAAAAAATAGAACTCACTGACATGCAAGCCTGTGTTGATCAATGCAAGTACTACCAGTGTAAAAACTTGTGTCAAAAACTGATATTCTTATGGAAAATGGTGACAAACTTATAACATGGTCTTCCTGGGCAAATATGTTACTTGTCTCCTGTTATCTAACTTCATTGCAACCTACTACAACAAATTTCGTAAAAGGGGAATAACTCTAATTTCAAGATGATCAATAGTTAAATACTAATCGTACCATGTAAAGAGCTGTGATTACATAATAAAGGCTATTGTCTTGGACCTTGACCTGACTACCCTTTGTAGAAAAAGTATACATTACTTCTAATTATGGACAGTTCTTTTGTCCTACAAGTATGTATCTATTACATAATGTGGATAACATTATTTGTGTAAGACAACTGGACAATCGTATTCATATCTGTCCACAAATAGTTGGGACACAATCTTTTTATATATAAACCGCATGAAGTGTCAGATTTAAGGACTATCAGAATCAATTCACAAGAACCTTTACAGTGAAATTTGTAAACAATGCAAGTACATGAATTTTCATCGTAAACAATATACTTCTGTAAGACTGTATAACAGCATATGCGATCTAAAGAGTTATCAGTCCCAGGCAATTAGTCTACCATTAGTTTTCATACTGTCTCCAGTGTCCTAGATCAGTCTTTGATACCCTAGGTTAGATTAGAAAATACAATATTTAGCTGTCTGAACTGTGGCACTGCAAAAATCTTGTGCTGGATAAAGCCAATATTCTGAATTTCCATACCTCCCACAGTAAATTAATTATCAAGTTACAGCCACCCACTACTGTAGGTTACCTACAACCACCATGTGTGGGCATTAATTCTATAATTGAAAATGTAACCAGCTACAAGATGAATACATTCATTTACAACAATTTTAATCGTTAAAAAGCTTTCAGCGACCAGGTATCAACAAAAGGTTTTATGAGACCATTACAATGTTCGCTTGTGAAGTTGTAAACTGATTACATAAGAATTATGTCATTTCAAACACTGCAACAAGTCTATAACCTACTTCACCATTTAACTAGATTGCAACATCAAATACGAACAGTTTACACAAAGCAAATAAACTAGAACGTAATTTCCAGCGATAAGTGTTTTATCTACAATGACCAGGTTTATACTTGAAACAACACTGCTAAATGAGGTGGTAATGGTGGTGAAGCATTCTGGGTAATGAAACAAACTGACGTTATTTAACAGATAGATAATTTAGTTGATTGCTCTTGAGACAAGTTTTCAACGATTTTGTCAATGATTATATAGTTATATTGGGGAGTGTAAATTACAGTTTTCCAATATCTTTATCAAGGTCGAAAGGTACGCTAAGATGCAAATTACATAGTACTACTGAACTATTAAAAATAACACAAATTATCACTTTCTTAGAAAATTGTATTTCAATACTGGCAAAAGTCAACACAGAATTTTTAAAATTGCAGTTGACTGTACACAGTTCTGTTCTCAGAAGTCATTTTGCTTTTTAGTTTGAAACAAAATATTTGTAACCATGAACTTTAGTTTTCAAAACTGTAAATATTAATTTAAACCATGTCATCAACCCATTGGCAACAGTAAAATTTCGTCAACAAATACATGTATACCAAATTTCAATAATGAACCTGACCATGCAGCAAACTGAATAACCATCTAGATATTCAAGTTTCAATAGTTATGACAATGTGTGCAAATTGACCTGTAATGGATCCAAAAATGCAATGGCATTCTAGGAAAATGGGTATATGGATATATTTTATTGTTGTGATGTAATCAGATGAGGAAGACACAATGATATACAAGGTCGGAAGCTGAATTTCTGGACAGGTCCACCAGTAGCCCTCTTGTGGCTTTTTTGCTCCTTAGGCTTTTCAATACAGATTTGTCTGTCTAACACATGTAAGCATATCCTGTCTCATTTCATTACAATTTACTCACCAGAAAATTAAAGGTCTTTCTCTTATCTATTGCCATTTGACACAATCAAAAAACTTCAAAATAATTTTCATGACCAAATTTTATCAATGCAAATATCTCCATATGGTTGCAATCAACACTGTACATCTGAAAATCACCTTATCAGAATGGTAGAAGTTAGCAGATGCAAAGTAAAATTAATCAGAATCTACATTATCTACTAGTACATATTTTTTGTGTCACTTCCAGCCATTTTTCAACTAAAGCATAGTGTCCAGTTTTTATTGGCCAGATTACCTGGGGTGAGAACCCCTGACCTCCGTCAGGAAAACTAGTAATCCTTGTTAATTAAGGTAGGAGTCAAGCACAACTTGTCCTGAGCTAGGATTGAGCTCACCTCAGTGTTGACATGCCAGTGACCTATAGTACCTAGACCACTCAGCCACCATTAGGACCCTCTATTGGTACCTGAAAATTTGCCATATAAAGTTGTCAACATTTAAGAATGGGTGAGGTTTCTAAATGTTTTTAGATATTTCAACAGAAAAGTGAAAAAAAATCTAAAATTTTTAACATCCAAATGGGTTATACTCATGCTTAATTCGGCTGCCTTGAAAATAGCTTATTCTTACAAAGTAAATTTTTTGTATGGAAATTAGTTTATCAAATTTGAAAAGGTTTATTACTACTTAATAGATGTAAGGCTAAGCCTGTTTATTGTTCATCATTCCACCATAATTCTGTTATAGTTGTAAAGCATTATGGGTATAAAAACGTGATCAAGAGATATCAATAAGAAATAGTTATTATTCTCCCGAGAAACACTTGCCATTATTTTGACAATGATATTATAAAAATCTCTTTAGAGAATAGAACTCCTTCAGATTTAGACATTAACATTAATACAGTTAGATCGAGAGTGTGTAAAGTACTACCATGGCCAATAAAAATTGTCAAGGCTGGATCAGTCTATCAGCTGCAAGCAACTTGGAAGGGGAGCAAGTGCTATGAAAAAAAGAACTGGAAAGAACAAATATTTTGGACTATTTTCCCAACAATTGGATGGCTATTATATGCTCCCTTTACTCACCTATTGACAAAAATCCTGCCACCTATAGCAGTAAAATGGTAAATTGAAATGCTTCCTTTTCAAATGTACTGGGGCCTAGGTGGCCAAATGGTCTAGGTAGTAAGTAATATCTACTATTGATCACCGGCATGTCACCACTGGGGTTGTGAGTTCAACCTCGCCTGTGGGGAGATGTGCTAGACTCCAACCTTAATTTACAAGGATTGGCAGTTTTCCTGCCAATGGTCTGGGGTTCTGGCTTCCTCCCCCAATAAACTGGATTTCACAATATACCTGAAAAAATTGGTGAAAATGGGGTAAAATCCCCATTCAATCAATCAATCAAATGCACTGTATGAGACTGAAACCATCATATTCGTAGCAAAAAACTGTTAATTGACTTTCTAACAAAAGAAAACCAATTGGATCTTGTGTTGAGGACAACAGAAATCTACCATGACAAAGCCACGTTATTACAGGTTTACAGTTCTAACAATAAGGATGCCAACCCACTGATCACGAACTAACTCCCTGCTTCCCTCTCAAACCGATTCTTCACATCTATGAAGTATCATGAGTGAAACAAACTTTTAATCATAATCGTTTACAAGGACACTGCGATGACAGTAAGATTTTCCCAGGAGATAGGATTAACGATTTTTGAAAACAATATCATATAGCTGCAATATCAATATTAGATGTGTTATAATTAATTGCAAAATTTGTCTAGAAAGTGTGCCATAGTCATTACAGGGGACATCACGTCTTGATTTAAGAATAAATGATAATAATCACATTCTATACTGAACTTTAAACAAATCTTTCAGCAGTCTTTTAGCTGAGACCACTATAAGGGTTACAGGAAGACAGTGAGTAAATGTGGAAAAGCCTACCTTTGGCAAGGAATTTGGATTTTTTTACTATATATATGGTATATACTTGCATTTTTGTTCTAACTGCCCTCCATCTCAAACATGATAAACAATAAGTTTCATTTTTCTATAATGAAGACTTGTGATGGACACATGGACAAACTGATAGAGACATGAGCATTAAATGTGACACATCCTCTGTTGACAGGCAACAATCATGTAAAATATTAGCAATATCCCTCAAATGGTTCAAAAGTTACAGACCAGGCATGATTTGTGATAATCACACTATATTTGAAAATTCCAATTTCTGCTTTGATTTTGACCTTGAAAATAAAGAAATCAGGTTTGAATGAGACACACCTCTGTTGGTGGGTAAGAATTGTGCCAAATATTACTAATATCCCTTACAAAGTTTAAAAGATATAAGCTGGACACAACTTGAATATACAGCCTGACTTGAACATTCAATCTTCCATTGTGACCTTGACCTTGAAGAAAATCAGAGCTGAACATGACACACCCTCTAGCGGTGGGTAACAATTGTGTAAAGTATTATCAGTATCCCCCAAAGGGTTCAAAGGAAATAAGCCAGACAGGAACTGTGACAGATGCATGGCCGGACAGACTGATCACTATAGGGTGTCCACCTAGCCGGGCCCTAATCATGCATAATATCAAATATATCATCCACCTTGTTCATAAATTATATGCCAGACACATAAATTTGTATATGAATAGTAGCTGATATCTGACTGAAGTTGGTGACCTTGACCTTGATGGCAACCACCCCAACTTTATTTCCTCTAGTGGTAATGCATGTTGTGTCAATGTTCCATGAAGATATCATAACTGGTGGAAAGTTACAGACTTGACATG
>JAOXYI010000033.1:631763-642654 GCA_028566495.1 Lithophaga antillarum
ATAGCATCGACCTTATTTAATATTGTCCCAGTATAGTCGTGATGTGACCCTCGAGGATGGACACATTATCAGCCAAAAAATATTTTTTAAATATCATTAAACTATTAAACAAATGAACAAAGTGTGTGGGATTAAGATTGTAAGTTTGGTTGGACGCAATAAAGAAAGTTATTATTATATTTTTGTATTAAAAACGAATAAAAGTTTATTTAAGCAAAATTATTCACCTCCTGGCGTTATGCGATCTGTCCTCACGCTACTTTTTTCTCTCGACAGTTGACAATGTCCTCTTGACCAGCGCTCTGGACAATTCTACACTTTATGTAGAACTGTCCTCTTGACATTGTAAATCAGCTCTCTGGTCGTCCAGAAGTTTGCTCAAAGTAAATTTTGACATCTCAGTCGACAACTGTGGAATCAAGAACGCATCAAGTAAAAGTGTCCTGCTGACTGGTTTATACCGAGTTAATTTTGTGTTAGGTTAGAACTCCACCTATCTGTATCACGTCCATAAAACCGGTTCAACCTGGCCAATTTTAATGCTTGTGCAGAATATTTCACAATAGCTGTAGTTTTATGTATTTTTTTTTTTTTTTTTTTTTTGTTGTTGTTGTTGTTGTTGTTGTTCCAAAAGGTATGGTACACTTCGCTTTGATGTTCTGTATTACTGGCCCTTTCTGTTATCCTGGTTTTCCGAAGTTTATAATTTCATTGGATAAATTGATGGGGGACATTTTCTCCCAATTCAGGATAATACCTCGAACAATTAAGTTTAAAGAAACTGACCGATTAACTGTAAACTGGCTAATTAGGAATTTTACGACAAAATGAAATTTTGGCTGTATGTGAAAACAGAAAAAGGGAGCATTAGGTTTTTCGATTTCAAATTGAGATGTCATTCTTCGAGGGAAATTGCAATAAAAAGATACTGTGTGATGCTATTTTTTTTTCATTCCTATACATTCATGTTCATAATATTACACTATAAACATATTTTCAAGTATGTTTTGATAACCTACATATTTGGTCCCCAGTTCGATCATTACACTGGTCACTGATCATCAAAAACAGTTTAAATCATCCCAAAGCATTTTAATATATTTTACTACTGGTTGGTATCTAAAAAGCTCGTTATACCGAAAATTGACATGCTTCTTTATATTTACTATTTTATATCATGAATAATTTTTTTAATCAAGACATATAAAAATAGTCTTCTTTGGATAAAAAAAAATTCTTTAATGTATTAATATATGTAGATAAAACGCTATAAGAGTTCCGACAGCAAATTGTAGACAATGGGATCAGCATTGTAAATATAATGGCAATACTTCCCATGCGATTCTTGATTTGATGCATTATTTTTCTTTTCATTTTGTGTAAATTTGTGAATATTATTATTTATTATTTTTTGCTAGAAAAATATTTCCGATACAAAATATCTGTATATTGATATACACACTTCTTTCACATATATTAAGTCCATGTACACATCTTTATTAATAGTTCTTTTTCTAATCTTTTCGATGGTTGAATATACAAACGTTGAAAATCATTTATACGAAATTTCTTTATTCTAAACACAATTACAAATGCATTTTTCCACACAAGATAATTTTACTATTAATTAATTCATCTCGGGAATAATTAACAAGTTAATGTATTATTCCCAGTGAAACAGATCATTTGCGCTAGTCTATCAATTCTTAACTTGAGAGAAATATTAGAAGAAGATAAAAGTCTTTATGTTACAAATTGTCATGGCACATGATAATACTAGCACAAAATTGGTCGCGCACTTGTTCCAACTATCTTGTCCTGTAATACATCGTCACGCCAATTTTCACTCCTTCTTCTACTCATCCCCTTAAAGACCTTAATTGACCTTGATCAGATAAATCTTTATCATTAAATCTCTTTTGAATTTGTCATTTTCTCTTTTACTTCATCTTAAATTTACATAAAATGGTGATAAAAACTTTCAAGATACAAACTTTTTCATGTGAACATGTTTTTAGTAATTTCGAGTTTAAAGACAGTTACACCACCGTATATGAATTACTTCTTTTCTATATCAAAAATATATTAGGAAGACGAAATGTTTTTAAAAGGCACCTTTTCGCTAATCTGGGCATAATTACTCCCAGCCCTAATAAATATTTCTAAATAAATGCGTGAATGGATTCAGTAGGCCACTGTAGAATAAAGATGGACAGTTTGGACACCTTCCTAATTTATCTTATTTTATTATTTTTGTAAAATTTTGATGAATGAACAGAAAGCAGAGGTGAGACAGTGAAAACATTTGTAAACGAAGAATCAAGGTGTAAATCATTCTTTCTCGTTTTATTGTAACATTTATTAATATTTTTATATTTATATATGGTAACGTTTATTAATATTTTTGTCTTTATTTACTCTGTTGTTTACACAACACATAAAGATAAAAGACAAGTGGAATTTATGAAATTTTGCTAATAATTCTCAACACGAAAAAATCAAATTTATACTTTTTTTCAATCGTACGTTGACATCCGTACTTTATTATTTATTTTATGCATTTAATATCAGATGTACTATTACAATTTTTCAGGTATACTTTTGATTCTATATTTTAACAATCAAATGGTGGTGTTAATGGGACAAATTTGTATGGCTCATAAAAGTAGTTTTGTGCCACGTACATTTATTTGTATTTTATATAAAAATATAAATTGTTTGATGTTGGACTGATAACGCTATACATTAAAACTTTTTGTCGGCTTTTTCAAAGTTCAAAGGAGAAAAAAAGTGATTTTACCTCTTGAGCCCTCTGGCGTTGATGGCAATCAATGAACGATGAGCGAGATCTATCATGAAAAACGCTTTTCTTTTTCCACAAAGAATTTCCATCATGTTCAAATATTTGTAATAAATTTGGGGCTATAATTTCTAATCGTAAATAACCTCAAGACACAAGTGTTCTTTAGTTCTCCAAAATCAGACCTAAAAATTGAGACGTATGATGAATCTCTGGCAATGAAACATTGTTTTTATCAATCATCATAGGATATTTGTCACAGAAAAACTTTGTCTTTAGATATACTCAGATACGTTTTCCTCATATCGCTCCAAAGTAGACATAAATTTATGGTAATTTTCTCACAATATACTGCAACATCTCTCGATCCGTTCCGTGATAATTCTGATATCATCTAAATGTATTATGCAGATTTCATCGTTTCTCTCTCACAGATTGTAAAGTATTGCGTGAAAACGGAATAAATCTTTCAAATTAACAGTTTATTTCAGATCTGAAACAACTTTTTTGAAATTTTATGTTTACTTTTACTTCCGTATATTTTCATTTTTTTAATAAATGCTCGTGCTAAAAGAATAGTAAATATCTGAATTTTTTTAAAAATTCACATTAATTTTGAATATAATAAAATACGAATACGTTTCTAATACACAGTTGAAAACTTCATGAATTTGCAGATTTAAATACGAAAATGGTATAAAAATATGATATTATCTTTATGATTTACAAACATAAAAGAAAATTTTTATCTCCGTTTTATTCAAAATAGCATCATAATAAATTATTTAAAATTACAATAAAGCTAAATACTTGAATATGAGAAAAGTTACCTTTTATTCTGGTCGGTTTTCTATTGAAGAATGCATTACATCCTCCGTGTTGGAAAGCGTAATGTCCATAATTTGGCGAAACAGAACCAAATCTACATGCCGAATTAGACACCACGGGACCTACCCCTTGGTAAGCACAAGGGTTGCTAAAGTCACAGTATGCCCCTTGTTTATAAGAGGGCTGATACGGGTACGGCATCGAATCACCTAAGTAAATCATCTTCGGTTTTACTGTCAACACTCGGCTGAGTTCAGATCAGCGTGTAATATCTAGCTATCGTTAACAAAGTTAATTACAGAAGTAAAGGAATCTTCTCCCAGAAACAAAATGCTGAAAATAGCAGTGAAGTGTATAGAACGAAAGTTACATCGATACATCCAAGTGTCAAGTCGTTTAATAAATATGTTTCATTCTCATCCTTTCGCCTAATCGGGCTCATTCATATTCAAAACATTATCCGTAACGAATGCACAAGCTCGTAAGAAGATTCCGTCCTCACACACAAGATAAAGGGATCGCATGCAAATCGGCAAAATGACACTCACTGTCTATGATGCGTTCAAATAAACACGTTTGTTAACAAAGTGGGCGAGAACAAATTTTACAAAACACTTGTTTTACTGCTCATAATATTTTGTGATCCTGTCAAAAAAATGGCCAGACACGCGCCTCAGAGCAACCTTTTACCGTTAAACTGTTCACACTGATGGTTACGGAGTAACGCCTGTGATACAGATTAAATCTGATTTCATCAACAAAATTGTAATAACATCACATACAAATATTTTTTCT
Source organism: Lithophaga antillarum (assembly GCA_028566495.1). Lineage (NCBI taxonomy): Eukaryota > Metazoa > Mollusca > Bivalvia > Mytilida > Mytilidae > Lithophaga > Lithophaga antillarum. The sequence continues at coordinate 636,187 of JAOXYI010000033.1, forward strand.
AATCGGATTTCTCTTTTCTAGTTCCAGCACCCGATCTGTTCTTAAACAGTTTGGAAATTTTCTTGCCAAGTTGTTGGGGGTGATATTGACTAATCCAGTAGACATATGTCAAATTTTCATATTTTTATTAAAGAAATTTAGAAAAAAGGGGATAATTTTGAAAAAAATGATTACTTCTTAATCTGTCCCTGATACCTGCGTGGGAAAGCGAATTGAATATCTAAATGTAAATTTATTCCCCAGCATGATCTCGTCTGATGAAAGCATTTTTACCTTACCCGTGGGTCTATCCAAATAATTGTTATTCTCTTATTAATCTAAATGAGACAATCAAAGACCAATTGCTTGTCTTTATCTTTAGATGATACAGACGTGGTTTTCTTAAGATGAAACGTGCAAGATAAGATGGAGTATTAATTAATCTACGTTTAAATTAAACGTTTCATTATCTCTCTGTTAATTGCCAAGAGTTCATTATTGACAAGGCAATTTATGCAGGGAAGATGCACATTTAAATATCTATACCATCCCTTAGGTGAAAAAGTGTTGTGTTAGAGAAAATACCTGTACCAGAACACAAAAAGGGAAAATTATTATTGACAAAATTATAATTTTATTGAATACATGCAAATGAATGTTACAAAACTGTTTGACAAAAAACCACCCATCTCGTCATGCAAGGTTCAATTTGTATGAAAATCGGTGATGTACAGTACGTATATGGCCATGGTATTTTAAACATCAATTTTGAGGTTATAGGTATATATAAATTTATCAAAAATAATCTTGCATAACGATTTTATTTGTTTGCATTGCAAACCTTCTATTTCGCTTAATTTAAACATCAAACAAAAATTGTTGCCATTGAGTTATGTTAAATGTCTGAATTGTCAAATAAACAAAATGAAGAATTATTATATCATCTCCATCAATTACAAAAAAAAAAAAAAACTTGTTTACAAGTCACGCTTTTTACAACATTAAAGATGGAGGCTTGTTTTAATAAAGTTTGATTCTATTTTTAACGATGCTACACTCATAATGAGGTTTGATTTTAGCTTATTAGGTTTGTTGTAAAATATCTGGGCATTAGGGCGAAAGTTTTTATTCTGCTCCCATTAAATTCTCACCCCGCGAGTCAGATTTGAAAAGTGCGACGAACCGCATCGTCGATTGTAGTAATTACATTATTTTCTGCTTTGCAAGTGGTTGATTAATGCTGCAAAAATTATCAGAAAATTTTACTAAATGTAAGGGCACTTTACGATCTAATGCTTCAATTTCAGTTCATAAAAATAGCACAATATATTTCAAATATTGTATTCTTTAAAATTTAACGATGTTTAGGGACTTTATGATTTTAATGTTTCAATTTCTACCCATAAAATGAACACATTCTGTGTGTATTTTTTTTTTATTTCAAATTTTCATGAACACGACTTTCACATGTTTTTCAACTTAAAATGTTTCAAAGTTCAAAATTAATAGTGGCCATTTATCATTTCTAGTATTTTAATTAAAACACGTCAACTGATCAGAAGCAATTTTTTGTTTGCGATGGCAGGTCAGATAATTTTAAGTATTTTAAAATGACTTTTAATTTCAACATTTATGCCTGACTACCTCGCACTGCAAGATGTTTTATTTGATTTTCTACATTAGGAATTCTGTAGACTTATCAAAAATTTATATCATAATTTTATCCTGTAATAAAATTGTAACTAAAATATTGTGTGTGGCACATTTTTATTTCATCAAATATTCGTTGTTGAAACATTTACTAATATTTTTGTATTGTTGGAGGGGGGGTGTTAAAAACAATGGTCATATATGTACTTGAATGACAATGTAAGCAAAAATATGTATAGAAAATCAACGTACCAAAGATATCTTCTACTTGTGCTAAAATGAAAATTGTAAATTTAACATACAAAATAATAATATCAAATATACATAATAATGTAATATAATACTGTTTGACATCAAAAAGGTTGTCCTTTGGCATGTTTAAATTTAAAAAAGACAAATTTACTACATTAATATTCTTTTTTGCCATTCTCGCATGAAAACCTAACAACAAAAGTAGGCGGGTTTCTTGCAAACATGATTAACATAACTTAACAACAAACAAATTCGTTCTAATGGAAGACTTTAAGACTCCGCCTACTGCTCCTCCTACTTGAGGCTGAGGCGGTCCTTAACGGTTTTAATTTTCCACTGTATCGATCGACTAATGTAAGCATGTTATGTTCAGATTAATAGTAAGGTAGTCTGTAAATAAAGATCAAAATAATCACTTTATTAATCAATCAGTAAACTTTTATTCTACAGACGTTGAAGGATAAACAATAATATAAAATCAGGGCGAGACAGCGTACACGTTATGAAACTGATATCAAAAACCTCGAAATACCTTATTTTCATTGATTGTTAAGAAATACATATGTAGTAACCAAGACAAGGAATCCGAAACCACAGGATTGGACTTTGTCACGCGATACGTCAAGCATTTGGTATATGCCAGATCTAACCCTGGGTCATTTTTTCCCAGTTTTGTCAATAAATAAAAAATAGCCATATTGTTTCTTTCAAATATTCCTATATAATAGAAGAGATTTGATCGATAAATGGTGTTTCTTACCGTAATAAACATAAACTTAATACTAAAACAACAAGTCATTGTTCAATTTGTATTAAGTTTATTTTACAAATAAATTCATGCTTATATAACTCGAAAATTTTAACAATGAAATATTGCAGTTTTGTTCTGTCCTTGTTCACGTCGAGTCTTCTCATTTAGAAGTCTTCATACTTCAACAATATTTCATAGGAAGGCGTTTTAACATAAATACCGCTATTTTAGCTGCAAGTAACGATACAAGCGAAAATATAACAAAGTTATGAAATATAACTCTAAGTTACTGACGTTACTGGTTTACTAATATCCACATATTTTTTTACACCATGAAACTTCTGGAGAGCAATACTTCGGCCATGAATAAATATTTGGATGGGGAAGTGTGTGCCTCGCTAACTTATTTCTGATTCTTAAATTAACATATATACATGTACATATTACTGTTTTTTGTGTGCGTATTTTGACATAAATTTGATTTTATATTAAATTATTTACTCAAACAAATCCTTGAAAAGGCTTCAGTCGTATGGAAGTGTCACATTTTACTATTACGAGTAAACAGCAGTCCCAAAATCTGTATATTCATATTAAATGAATTTTCAAATTAATTTTTAAGTCTTATTTTAAATGCAAGAAGACTTGTATTTTTCGATATCCCCTTTCAAAATGCTGCCCACCCATAATACCACGAGTTAATTTTCCTTGACTGACGCACTATGTGGTCAAAGTAATTGTGATGATGTATCGTTTTTCAGAAGACTTAATGTTTATTTTGCGGGATATATGAAAGCTGGAGGCGACACATTAGAATCTTAGGAAAATATCACATACAAAACCAGTCATATTCCATTAAAATTTGACAGAGCCCTACTGTGAACGTTTGTGGTAAAGGCAAGTCGTGCTTTATGATACAAATATGGTCTTTATCAAAATATAATTCTTTTCAACGCAGTCGAAATTGATAATGAGAGATTATTGTAAACGTCTTTGTTGTAGGATTTTCAGATTTACTTCTCATTCGAGATGGCTTCACGAAACCCGTATATGAACAAAACCAATTTCAGTTCCTATTTATAAAATTATGTATTCATATCAGGTACCGGTGGAAACGTGACATTTCAAAAGGTATATAAATTCTTATATCAGATCAGACTTTTTGGCTATTCGCTATCCGAGTTATTTTTCTTTGGGTCGCAGCCCAGGAGTCGAGTTGAATGGTCTTAACGGTGAACTTCCATAAACTCGGAATCATACAAAAAATGATTGTATTTTAGCTGAATTTCAACAGTTGATAAAAATGGTTAAAAAATCTTCAAACATAAATAAATACATTAATATTATCATAAAGGTCTTGGTATTCAGTTCTTGCTTCACATTATGCCTACATATTACAATATCTACAAAGTATATCTCAGAAACAAAGACAAATGACAAGTTTGAATACAAGGTGAACAAATTCAGAGACGTTTACCTTCTAACAAGATAGGAGAACTTCATTATTCACTATATAAGCGATGAAATGATAGATATATAGGACATTTGACAAACCCCCGGGCTATAATGTAACCTCAATCCATACTGTCCTTATATTTATTACTTGCATATTTTACTTATAGTAGTGTATTGCAATTAAAAGAAACTCTCTTTATAAACACAAAACGCAGAACAATGGATATTTTTCGAAATACATAAGTAAATAGGGAAAATTGTTGAAAACCAATTAAAACCTTATGATAAGTTTGGTTTTGAACTGATATTTGACAAAGGTGTATTTTGTAAGAGTAAGAAAAAAACATTTAAGGGCATGTAAGTGTAACAAAATTGCAAATAAAATCGAACAGTACGAGAAATAAATTTCGCAATCTATATGGCAAGAAAATATAGCAAGGATCAGTGATTCATTAGCAGAGTTGCGGTTTTCACTTTAATCACATCCTGACCTTCTGACTTAAGTACCTCAAAGTTACAGGTTTCTTCTCTTCCTATTGGAGAATCGGTGAAAATCGCACACTGGGACACCTCCTGGTTAAAGAATCTGGATGACATTTTTCTGTATGAAAGTCTGTTTATAATAACAGTGACCTTGATGTTTTAATTGCTGATTACAGATTTATTGTGAATCTTCTTATTCAACAAAGGTCCTGGCGACAGTGGACATCAACTATATAACTGACTTTAAACATGTAAAACCAATTGCTTGCACCCACCCGAAAGTTACCTTTGGTGAATGGAAATTGTTTCTGTAAAAGTAACCTTGACCTCTGACCCACTAATCCCAAAAACCCTCCCAATAGGTAACATTCATCTGAATTTGGTGGATATCAGATATACAGAACTAAATATAATACACGGAAACCAAGTGTTTATACCACCCACCATTAAGGAATTCCTCCATGCACCCACCTACCCTTTTTGAAACCAAGGTGTAACTTCGTCACAAATCGGCCAAAATTGTATACTTAAAGGATCTCAGTGGAAACATATTGATATTGATGACCAGTACCTCATAGCAGAGGACAACGAAGCTCCCTATCTATTGAAATGTAGCACATATTTCATATAGTAATGTTAAAGCTGATCATTTTTAGATGGGACAAGTCAGAATCACGGCTAATGATGGTATACTGCATCGGCCGGAGACAAATGGAATATAATGTATAAGCCATGAATGCGACAGTTTATAAACTCTATAACACCTAATCATGATGCATAGTGTCATTCTTTGTTTTGTTTTTTGCTAATGCAGTGTCTAACACGTAAAGTCGGGACACGTACTGAACGTTGTTTTGTACTTAACACTAGCACATAAAGGTACAGAAACATCCGTTATCTTAAGACAGGAGGTATAACTACATGACTGAAACTCTTTGTAGCAAAAATATATAACGTAGAAACAGAAAAAAAAAAAGCATCAACTCCGAATGCAAAACTTTAATAAAAAAAAATGAAGCAACAAAAGAGCAAAACTTCAGCATTAGTTCAAATCAAAAACCAAATTACAAACATCTCGTTGGGTAACACACACTAGACAACTTGGTCGAGTTGAACACGTGTTGTTACACGTATAGTCCATTTAATGGCTATAAAAATGGATGGGGATAAACGTTAATATAAGATGAGGCATTTATATCTTTTTTCGTTTTTTCTTTTTTTCATTTCTGTTCTGTTAAAGTAAATACACTTACCAAATTAATTTAATAAAAGATAGAGATTTTGTCGATAGACTCAAACTGTGATTTTTTTTTCAAATTATAGCACTGGAGTATGTCAGTTAAGCAATACAGCTAAAACTGTATTCTTATGAAAACTGGGTTAAAGGGTCGCTACCAAAAATGTTATCCATAAACACAAGACCAGTACACTGTTCATTCAAATCACTTTCATATGTAGTTTTTTTTTATACCCATCATAGTAAATATTTTGTTGGTCAAATCTATGGACTAATTACGATATCTCTACAGAAAACTGTATTAATATGTATTACTCTACCTAATACTTTGACTGAAAAAATAAATTGTAAAAACGAATTGGTGATATTAACTGTTTCCCTGTTTTGATAACTACCAAAGGAACTGTACATCGTGTCATTCTCCTGTATATAGGCCCGCGGGGGTAAACACAATCAGGACATATGCTGTAACCACAATATTAACATGTTTAGACACTTTTTTGCACCAATTACTATTCAATTATATAACATCGGTAGGCGATCTTCATTACCCATGTATATCTACTGCATGGACATAAAAGATATATTATAATGCACCAAAACGTCATCTTCAACATAATACGGATTAAAAACGTGTCTAATCCGCTTACGTTTTAACACC
>JAOXYI010000033.1:728553-739750 GCA_028566495.1 Lithophaga antillarum
AATCGGTAGGTCTGAAAACGGGAGGCATAGCATGGCTCAACTTGAAAAAACCGCAAACAAAAAATCACAAAGCTATGGTATGTTGTTCCTGAGAATTGCTTGACGAAAATTTTCAATTGTATCATACAGCGCACAATGTACACGTAGTCGTAAAACAGGAAGGAGAAAGTCGGTAGGTCTGAAAATGGGAGATACAGTATGGCCCACCTAGACAAAACTTCACACACAAAAATTGCGAAGCTATGATATGTATTTATTATGAATTGTTAAACAGAAATTTTCAATTGTATCATTGAGCTCACAAAGAAAATGTAGTCATAATAAAGGAAGTTGAAAGTCAGTAGGTCTGAAAATGGGAGACACGGTATGGCCTACAAATAGTATGTTTCTCTTTAATTCAGGTTCTTCCCAAGACGTTCGTGGCCTAATAGATTGAATTCTATTTTAGAACATTTTACCGGCAGCATCTTGTCAAACAAAACGAACACACATATAGGATATAAAGGTCAGAACCCCGTCACTCATTATGAATGAAAATCCTGATCCGCAAGGAAAGCATTCTTATTCTTGAGATAATAAATGACATGATATTGAAAGTAGTTCTCCAGTAAAGATAAGTTTGTATCGGTTATAGGTAAAACAAATCCCACATTATGTTGTTGTGAAACGTCAGGATTGTTTGTTAAGCATAAATTTAGTGGGATGATAAGGCACGAATGGAAGGATATCTAAATCAAACATTGTTCAACACCTTGCTCAGTGGTTTATCAATATAAAGTGGTACTAAACTGTCAAATACTTCAATATATACCACCGAATTATATCGTCCAAATAAACTTATAAGTCTGGGTCAATAGAGGTTTGGAGGAGATGGTACTCAACATTTTATATTTATTATGTCAAAATGTGCAAGATAGAACAGTGTAGAACTCTCATTTTCAGTCAGAATTTCGAATAAAGATTAAACGATAGAACTGGAACACCAAAGCAGAACTGCTTAGGTGAAACCAAAGTAACTTACAAGCATTTCAGAAAAAAAAACCAAACATATTTTGAAATTTGAGCATGATCTGGTCATATTAAAAATGACTACTATCTGTGATTACGTTACAGGTCATGTGTCTATCCATTTATAAAAAAAAATCGTAATTTTCTAAGAAAAAAATCACCAGATAAAATATCTTTAGTGTAATACTGGCAGTTTCCACAGAACGAGAACAAAAGGAATGATCAGATGTAATTTGTTCAAGCTTTTTACTGTCAATAATGTTGATATTCCCATCAGAAAACAAAATACTTCGTTACCACTTGTTCGTCAACAAAATACTACGTTACCACTTGTTCGTCAACAAAATACTACATGTACGTTACCACTTGTTCGTTGCAAGAAAGAACTATTTACAAAAGTTTTCTGTGTAATCCATTTTTATTTCGTCTTTGTTCTGCTTAATATAAACTTGAATAGTAACATGTTGGTTCGTATAAATGTCCTATCTCTATGGCTTTAATGTGATCCTCAAAAGTCAGGCATTCTGTGTTCACGCCTGTTGCTGGCAGCTGAAGACAGAATCTTTTTACTTGTGAAGATAGCTGTAACTCGGTTACATTTCAAAGATAAATTCTTTACGAAGTAACCTTAATCGAAAGACAATAGAGTAACAATAACCTTGTAATGTACATTCAGAGATGAATTGATAGTGAGGTAGTAAGTGATTGGGCGTTACCACACTGTTCGGAAGATAATAATACCAACGTTAGATGTACTTTAGTATTTCATATTAAGCTACACACAGGAAAGTCTCAAAATTATATAACTCAATTTTCACATGTACGCTGCCTTCGTTTTCTTTCTTTTTTTAACAAAAATAAGAGAGTGTAATTTATAATACAATTGAAGGCATTCACACGGTAGGAAATTTGCATCAAAACACAAAAACATACTAGCATGGAAGTCTGAACATAAAAGAAGGCTTATGGAAATAAGCGATATTCAAGCTCAAAATGTGGGTAAAAAAACGGCAAAGGTAAGAAACAAATTGTTGTTCTTCATTTTGCAGTCGAGGCCTACTGGTCTACAAATGTAGGTAGTTCGTCGCACCTTCCTCTACCGATCACTAGCCTTTCTCCTCTAGGACTGAGTTTGCGCATGATTTTAATTGGCTGTAGTAACCAATGTGGTGCTTTTGGAATCGGATTGTATACAAAAAAGTTCACTAGCTGCTTGCAAAATATTGCTGGTACTCCAGTTTCCTTTCCTTATAACACTGGTTGACACAGTAAAACATACATTACTTTTAAACCGATCACTATTGAAACTGTATTTGCTTTATTTCAGATTGCCGTACTTCAGTGCTATACTAATCTATAACAACATAGATTTCAATTCACATATATCTACTTTTTTTCAAGTACTGATTTTTTTATCTGTGTTGCTTAATTCACAGAAAGTACAAGTTAAATCCTCTGAAACACAAATATACAACAAGGCATTGCTATATTATATACTGTCATTTCATGAAAATATCCAGTCTGGCAGAGAAATTAAGGTAGCTGCATGATTACAATTTGTCGGGGCCTTCATCATACATGTTTGACCATGATAAGCAAATGATTTGATCGTTTTGTTTTAACCGTTAACCTTTTCCAAATATCCGGTTAGGATAATCAAAATGAGACCAATTGACCATTTAGACTAATAGCCTGTATCGCTGTGGAAACGATGTGAGTTTGCTGAAACACATTTATATCGATTTAACAATTTATAACGCAACCAACTAAACCACCTATAACTGGATTCAAAGTTTTATACTGCTCTAATTAGAAATTTTTTAATTGAAAACCACCCGAAAAATCTCGGTCTAAACAGACCTGGCGAAGATCGATGTAAATAATGTACTTCTGCATCAATACATACAATGCAGTACAGTCGAAAAATAATACATGTACAATTTAAATATTTCCCTGTGTCACATCTACACTATTATAACCTAGCCCATGCTCACAAGTTAGTGTTTCTGTGTCCACGAACGTGTGGGCGACAGCTGGACACAGAACGATGAACCTAGCCATATAAATCGTATTCCAAGTGGATACAGATACATGTATATGGATAATTAATAATTCCAACATCTTTTACCAGGGCTGGGTAACAACTATGCAGAGCACATGAATTAGACAATAGACAGGTTAGAAATAGAAAATGTACAAAAATATAAATATATATATAATTATCCTTCTTTGAGTTAAGTGCGGTAAAACCCACCACAGAGTGAAATAATAACACGAAGGATAACAGCCAACATATACACGTGTTGCAGAGATAGGCATTGCTGGAAACTTTTAAAACTACAAAGAAAACATACGTGTGTGAAATTTTTTGGGCAAAAAATGTGTGATGCAGTAACCTGAATATTTTAGAAGAATGTCTGACGAAGATAAGTGTAGAACAGATGGACAGAAATGTGCACAAAAAAAAGAAGAAAAAAAAAAACCCCGAAAGTAACGATCTATTACAAAGTATAGTAACAGTCATTATCATCTATCTAAAAATAGAGGCATGTTTGCATTTTTTACATCAATAACGTAGCTCTCGTTCTATTATTTTATCATTATGCAACAGAATATTTTAATATAAATGATTTCCGACATGTGTGATGAATTGTTATTGGTAATAGATGAAATACTGCAAAATAATGTAATATTTTGGCCTTAAAATTCCTGTTTTGTTGAATGATAACCTTCACAGAACTTTAGACATCTTAATTTCAGGTGTGCTTGAGGATTTTAGATAATACGTCATTGTTTTCTACGATATTTTTTTTCAAACGCAGTGACAATAGAAATAAAACTTGGGACAACAATGTAATAATAATATTTTGTTATAGTCCCAGATAAAACATAATAACAATTTGTATTTAAATACTGAAAGAGTACACAAGGTGTCAAAACATGCACATTGTGACTGCGAAATATGGCTATAGAAGGGTTCTTCCCTCTTTTAAGCGCTGTAAAGCACTGATGAATAATTCTCTACAAATGCAGCAAAGCATCTTGTACTGTAACTAATCACAATCCCAGATTTCGTGAAAATCTGAATAAGTTTCAGGTAAATTAACTAAAAATAAAAATAAGTACAAAAACCTAAAAAATTAAAAAATTTGCTTTGTTCACTGTAAAGGAAGTTTTACATTTCAGATATTTTTAGTAATATTTTCGTCACATTTACAATATTCATTCTATAAAATCGAGGTTTTCATTCTTTGGTACACATAAGATTAATGTTTTAATTATTATCAGTGGTCAAATGTTGTCGATGTAAATTATACTGTAAATAATCACTATACACTCAATTAAATTTGAATAAATACTCCGTGTTTTATGAGAATAAACTGATCTTCTTTAAATTTAATTATATATTCAATGATTAAAATTAACAGATAAAAAGCAGCATTGTAACAGAGGAGAATCGCTCAACAAATAGTCAATATTTACACGAGATAGTATTACTAAATTTTTTTATACATGGATGTTTGCTTAAACAGATACATAAAGGAAATCTATACGTCGGAAAAATATCTTCAGTTCTTACAAAAGTTTACCCAGTACACCCAAGCTTGCTGAAAATTGGAAGAAGTCACGTTCAATCGATACAAGGGTAGACCCTCAAGATCAATTTTGAATTAAACTTTTTCTAAATAAAAAGTTCAATGTGTTCAAAAGCATTTCTTTATTTTCTAACAATCAGAAAAACTTTTCTAGAATATAATCAGGTCTACAGGATACTTTATACTTTATTCAAACCTAACTGAAAAATATATTCAAACCTACTTTTTAACTAGGCCTTTCTGGAAAAAAAATAGCTTTACAAGAGATGAGATTTATACCATTTTGTCATATAGAAAAATGGATGTTGCAAAACAGAACAATGCGAATAATAACATGGAAGAATCTTTCATGCTTGAACGATATGTCGCGGATTCAATAAACCTCTGTCCATGAGATACGATTTCCATTAAAATATATGGAACATTTGTAAAAAAAATGCATTTAGTTTTTCGTAATAAATTTATAGAATACGTTTGATGTTGGACCCCAAAACATGTAGCTGTCAGCAAAATCGTAACGATTTTTGCCAAAATGTTAGAAAATAATCATTATTCATCAATCTGTACAGACCTTTGATGTAGGGGAAAAACAGGATTTTATCGCAATTTCTCGCTTCTGATAGAACTATTATGATCGTAATTCAATTTATCACTTAGACAAATTGTAACGTCCCACTTGCCTTAAAGGGTCTCTTAATTACCCATTTACGGCAATCTCTGAAAAGACATGGCGATACTTTTGACACTTATTTTGTAAAGAAGTTCTGTAAGTAGTATCCTAAGGTGATTTTACAACCAGTAATTAAAACACGTAAACCGATCAAAATCCAAGATATTGTTAAACACCCCCTTCCATTCATACCTTACCAAAATAGCGATTAGTATGTGATCATAATAAGATCTCACCTGTGCGCGAGGTTTATTTTGCAATTAAAAAAGGTGTAATAAGCCCATTAACCAGTGAAAGTGCGACTTCCTAATTGTGTAATAATCCCTAACCTTTCAAATTCTTCTGTTCATTAATGCTTTTAATTTTTTACAAAATATTAATCCTAAATTCATTTAAAATTTGAGATTTATAGAACAGATTAATGTCAAAATAGCCTTATGCAATTATTTTCTATTACAAATGCATAAAATCCATTAATATGTATTGTGGAAAAAATGTACCACGTTCTTGTAACATTTTGGAGAGTTGTTTTCTTTTCAAAACCTTCCCTAACATGTATCTTATCAAAACAGAAGGTAAAACATTTGCGGTTTAAGGGTATTCATCCAAAAGGAAATGAACACCTGCGACATAAACAGTAGAAACGTGTAAAAGTAAAGTCGAAACTAACTGGAATCAGTTCATATTGCATGAACTGCAATAATGAATTCCCATAAAACGTTTATCAAACGTATTTGTGTGCATGTGCTTTTTTTTTATTTTGTGGGTATAAAATCCAAAAAGTCATGTTTAATATTCTGGAAAAATATGAACAAACGATGACAAGAAAAACACCAATAGATTCCAATGAACGTTTTCTTCATATTCTTCTACAACTTACTAATTTTCAGTAATAAGTCTGTATACAATTCTTATATGTTTGATTCGTTAGAACAAGATGCAAACGAAAGATATTATAACAAAAATAACAGTTAGGAATCAATATTCTTCGACTCCTACATGTATCGTGCGGCGGTGCCGAATGTGTTGTCAGAATCTTACGACTACTGCAAACAGCAGATTCGAGGGTTGATGTTGTGATGAATTTAACAAATTGCTACGTCCATCGTATTCCAAAAAAGATAAATTTGAACGTATCCTACAGTATTTAGTGCAAAAATTCGAAAATTTGATATTCTGATATATATGTTGAGGTCGAATGGTAATATCATTACAGGGTTTGTATACATGTATATTTATCTTTAAATTATATAGTATCATGTATGACGTTACACAAGTTATAAAAGTAGGGTAATAACTGAACCCGTACAAAAACTTTATCATGAAACAAAATACCATATACTGAACATTACAGAGCTTATGTTTCAATTTGTTCATAAATGTTCAATGAACGTTTCAAGCCATTTTATATTGGAATGAGTGTAATAGTCCAAAATCATGCAAAAATGAATCAGCGAAAATAATATTATGATGCATGATATTGTATCATGCGATTAAAAACCCACAAAGTATTAATGATTACTCCTTATATTAGATTGAAATATGATCCATAATTTCACAACATCTTCAAAAGTTCTTTCAGGGGTACATGCTTTACATTTTTTACTTGACCTTATTTTTATAATGAAAATCATAAGTTTTGAATAAAATCTTTATTCTTTACCATTTTTACTGAAATTAACTGCAGGTTTGGAGAAAATCTGCATTTCACTGGCGAAATTTACGTGCAAGATAAATTTTACGTGCACACGAAGCTAAAGTTCAGTTCCCGAGGACAATAAAGAATCAAAATTGACTGGTGTTTATGGTCTATAATGTCTAAACAACCATTAAATATTTATAACCTGTTTAAAATGGACATAAATTTCACATGAACGTCATTCATCAAGACAATTTAACCATATAGGTGGTATATAGATAATATTGTTGTATACTGCATAGCAATACTTCGACATGAACCATTTTATTTAAGAAAGAAATATATATTTTCTTTCATCCTGCACATTCTACGATTAGGAGAAATATTTGATAATTTAAGGAGTTTTTTGTCTACTTTATTGAGTTCTATATCGATAATGGGAATCTTAATATTTTTCATAATTTACTTTATTAGATATTTATGGAAATTATTTTGTTATTTGAAAAATGTAAATGAACACCAAAATTAACATACAATTCGGGAGTTGTAAAATGAAAATAAAGAGTACAAAATTAAAAAAAAGTAGCTCTGGTGGAGAAGGAATAGATTTACTTAACACCTGCTCAGATATAAAATATTATAAAGTTAATTTTATCCTGATATTAAATAATTTTGCGTACCAAGAAAGTGATATATACGTTAAACAGTAGGTTTTTGGATATCGTTTCCGTTCCGCTACCGCTGTATGGTTTAATGTCTTCCTTATCACTTCATCAACATATAAATCTATCACTGCAGCATTAAAATATCATCACCATTTCAAACTACTCGAAAAGACGTATACATTATACTGCAATAAAATATTACTTAAAAAAACGTTTCCTAGTTGAAACAGAACGTTGAAACGAAAACTTATTCATCTTTCGGATAGTTATAACCAAGCAATGCAGCATGCATACATACAATCTACTCTTAAAGAACTAATTTCTGTAGGGAATCAAGGAATTTGAACACTAAAGACATCTCTTTCAAAATGAAAGAAAAAAATCAGTTTTTCTGTCAAAATGTAGATTTTAGTGGCGAGATCTTATTTTCATTTAATTCAAACAAAAATTGAGAGGAAGACAAATGTAAAATAATAAGTAATTTGTACCTACCGACACACTCATTAGCAACTCTACTGGTGGCACGCGCCCATGGCCTGTCATAATGGAATGGTTTACATTTTTCACATTCTGATCCAGCTGTATTATGCTTACAATCACAAACAAATTGACCTTCTCTATTTGTAATGCAGCGTGATGCATGACCGTTGCACTTGCATCTGCCTCCTACAGCGAAATCCGACAATGCGTAATAGTAGCTTTCCCGTGCGGATTCGTCTTCATGTTCGTCTCCGTATGTATTCAATCTGTTGAACACGACCATCACGTCTGTCGCCGTCACCCAATCTTGTAAAATCGGACTATTATCGAATTCGTACGCCGATGGTCGCCCTTCAAGAGTACTAAATGCAACCCGTGCACCAGTCAAGGGTTGCATATTGCTAAAGGCTTCTGTACACAGAGCGTCTTGCTCGTTTGCCTTTGTCACTATTGCTCTTGGAGACTTGGAATACATTTTCTTACAGTTACTAGAATAATATTGGAATGGTACCCAGGTTTTTCCGTAATCCATGCTTTTGAAAAGCGCCATAGAATCCGGTCTTGCCGAACAAAATTGCAAACTTATATATGTTATTTCATATTTCTTCCCCAACGATAATTTTAAAGTTACATTTTGAGGATATTGTACATATGTATTTGACATCCAACACGTCAAGTTGTTTGGATTGTTCAGATCAGTTAAATAAGACGGTGGATGCATGCGTTTAGGATGGTTTGCATCACAAATAAAACAGTTTCGGATAACTCTGCCTTCTTTGTCCGTAGTTGATTTACAAAAACGAGTTGGCGGTGAGCCACATGTGCTTGAAGCTGTTACATCCTTTCCAAAAGCTGCATTGACAAAGTCCGGAGTACATAAAGTAGGTTCTGCTCTCTCGTTATAACATGGGTCTGGCGGAGTCTGCTGAACAGCAAACATATTCATTAAAGGTCCCGTTAAAACATTCCGCACACATACGCAAAATAATATTATCAAAATTTTAAACATTTTTGAAATTAGTCTCGAAGCTCTGAACACCCATAATCTCATTTTTGATAAAAGTAATCCACAGATAAACCAAGCAGTTAGAAAAATATAGGAATTTCTACATCGTATTTTAAAATTTATATCTCATCTAAAAACATGTGTCGATTATTTGTTAAAATTTCCAGTATGTGCTACTCTCACTTAACCACACATTGGCAAAACAAACAATTTGCGCTAATAGTTTCTCGCCCAATATCATCTTATCATCTCCTCTATCAGCGTAAATCCATCACTCTATTACTGTCAGAATTAGTTTTCTACAGTCAGATATTCCGAAGCCACGAGAGTTCAGAGACAACTCAACAATGTCATTCAGTAGTGAAGAATCTGCGCCGTTTATTGTTAAATAAATAACGACTATAAGTTTTTGTGCTCAAGAAGTGAAGTCATGAAACATTTTTCTTCTGTCTAATCATATTGATATTCCATTAATACGTTTCTTAATCCGTGGGGAAGTCCATACTCGCAATTTAACAGTTAAGAATAGCATTCGATGATGAGCCACGCCTCTCCATGTTATCAATCAACTGGTATGAATAATTCTTTTGGCTGTCGCGATAGGCGACTCCGCCTTCCATTGTAGTTCGTTAATTCATCATTGGTTACTAATTAAGACTTTAGTCACAATGTAAGAAAGGTGTTAAAAGATAATTGAACCATTGATAAGTAATAGATAAGCAAAAATGAGTAGATTGGAAAAACTCCAGAAAAACAACAGAAAGACAAAATTACCTGAAAGTAGTGATACGAAGCAACTGTACCCTCTTAGGTTTCAAATTAAAATATCAGCCCTTTCTTAACGGTCGTATCTGTAACGTTGACGACTTAAAGTTAAGACGGAAAAAGCCTCAAATTTCACATTTTAAATCACTTTATATCTGTACACAGTATCTTATGTTTGTTTTTGTGGTTCACGATAACATGTAACGAGAGAAATATAATAAGAATGCAGTTTCTGTACGCTGATTTAACTCGCCAAAGAATATATTACAATAACTCGGGTTCGTTTTCAGTTTAAAACATTACCATGGTGTTCACATCGAGGGTGACAAGAATTCTGAAGTTTTTGTAGTAATATACAATGACTGGCCTTATTTAAATGAATTTCGGAAAGCTGATGACAGAAAATGGGAAAACTATTGAAAATATTTGAAGATATTTTAAGACTGGAAATTGTAAATTATTTGCTCATCAAACCGAATTATATTACTTCTCGTTCGTATTTTTAAAGTAAACTGACTGCGACATTCTGTAATCATTTGTTTGGAAATTTTACTACGTATAGGTAAATATTCGCTGCTGCTCGGGATGAAAAAAACGAACATAATGTCTACCCATGTTAAAATGACAAAAATTAATGGCTTCCATGAATTACTTCGATTCTAATATAGGAAAATAACAACTTTGGGCACTTAACCGAATGCACTGACTAACCAGAAGTTGTATTTCTTGACAACAAAAGAAAACAGAATAGAGTTGGTACAGAAACGATCATGTGTTAGTGGACAGCTGAGTTGTCAAGAGGTTATTATCTACTCATAGATGCTTTTCAGGCATTTATGAAACAAATACAACTTTGATGAGCAAAAATTTATTAAAATTATCAGAACCATAGAAGTGATCTACGCTTGCGCTAGGTCCATATATAACATATTTGTCAAGTTTGATGGATTCGTGTTTCAACAGACTTTCGGTATCCCAATAGGCATTAATTGTGCTTCTGTCCTTGCCGATTTTTTTTCTACACTCCTATAATGCAGACTTCCTTCATGGGCTACTCCAGCAAAAAGACAGAAAATTAGCCCAAATCTTTAATTTTAGCTTCCGCTATATAGATGATGTCCTTTCACTGAACAATTCTCGATTCTGTCATTATCTGCATCTCATCTATCCCAGTGAGCCAGAAATAAAGGATCCTACATACACACTAAAGTCTGCCTTTACCTTGACCTTCACCTTGAGATCGACAATGGAGGAAGATTAACTACGAAACTCTACGACAAACGTATTGACTTCACATTTCCACTGTCAACTTCCCATTCATCAGCAGCAACATTCCAGCAGCACTGGCGTATGGAGTTTATATTTCAC
>JAOXYI010000033.1:739850-757087 GCA_028566495.1 Lithophaga antillarum
TTCCAGTCGTTAACACAATATTTTTTTTCTCATTTTTCAAAAACAGAAAATTTATTTTAAAAAAACCATAGCCCCCCTTAAAGTTAAATGGTCGCTCCCTTACAGTAGATGGAATTTCTCTCCAATTTAGTGCGCTATAAATAGTTCCCTGAACCCATTTCCATTTCATCCCCGATAAACCATATTAAATAATGATGTAAGCCTTGTCCTCAACTTCCAAATTTGATCCTGTTGGTCTTGTTTTGGTATGCTCAGATGCCCTTTGTATTATAGAGGATCAGGGGATCCAAATATCCAAATGTCTTTCATTTTTGAAAGATTATTACTTCTTTTATACGAATATATCTTTTAAATTAAGACCTCCAACAATCCATAGGTTTAATTTCTTCCGCAGTTTTCCCATTAACTAAAGCATGTGTTGCTACACCAATTCTAAAAGAACGAGTATTGAATCTTTTAACATCATAATCAAGAAAATTCAATGTTTTGATAAGAATTGAATGAAACTGATACCTTATTACAGCTTTACCATCCAAATGATGTAATGATCATCAATATTTATCCTCCGTTCATTATATTTTGTGACAGCATATACCAGATATCTGTTTGAATGTTGAGGTCAATTCTCTTTGTTCGGTCTTAGAAAATTTAATATTGAATAAACAATCTGTTTTTCAAAATGAATAAAAATATCATTTGTATGCAAAATATAATTACAGTCATTAACAGGTCGAATTATTATTTCTCCAACTCTAAGAAATGCTCAAAGTGCAAGCGAAAAGGCTGCCCAAAACAAAGTACCTTCACATTTGGAATAACAGACATGCGCTAATGCATTCGGAATTTTTGTCATCATTTCAATTGTAATAGGCTGCCTTATATTAGGGCGTGTATACAACCTATCAAACCCAGTTAATATTTTTTTAATAAAAAAAAACTTCAAAGTTTCCTAGCTTTAATTTCAAAGATAACCCAGAAATATATTATCTCCAAGTTGATGGAGCATAATCATTTTTTGACAAATAAGCTATGTATTTATCAAATACTCAACTCTAGGTGGCCATTTTTTTGTAAATTACAATCTTGAAGGATTTGATTAATTGACTTTTCAGCCTGTTCATAAACTGCTTTAGTGTTATTTGAAAATGCAGCATTAAATAATTTTGAAGCTTCTAAATCAAGATATTTAAGAATTCTGGTGGTACTGGTGTTGGTTCCACATCTGCCTTTGGATCTGCCTCTTTGAACTTTTTGAGCTGTCCGCGAGATAAAGAAGTAGCTATAATATTTGTTTTTGATGATAAGTGAATAGCTCTATTTGAAATTGTGCGACAATGTCCATAAAACTACTAGTCTTACTACTGACATAACTCTCTCAGACTTTGCTGTTTTGATTTTAAAAATTGAACCAGCTGCTGCATTATCACATGGGAATACGATTTTTTTATTCTGAAAAATTTTCCCCATAAAAACATAGTTAATACTATAGGAACTATTTCTAGATAAGTCATATTATAGAAAATGTCATCTGACCAGTTAGTTGGCCATTTTAAATACGTCTAAGTACCATGCAAATAAGCCCCACATCCTAACTGCTTTCCACCTGCACTATCAGTATAGAGTTTAAGATCAGGACTATCAATCCAATTAGGATCCTGAATATATGAATGCTCATTAAAATTTGTCAAAAATAACTTCCATACTTGCAAGTCCTCCTTCATACCTGTAGACACTCTAATGAAATGATGTGGTTTTTTTTCACTTGACTTAATGAATTGTATAAGCGTCTACTGAATGAATAAGTACGTTTGGTATTACGATTCAAATATTTAATTTTTCTGAGGAAAGCTTAAGACATATTATTTTTTAGTTATAATATAATTAATATGGTTAGACCGTGACAGGGACGAATCGATGAAAACACCAAGGACCTTTTCATAGTGACTTTCATTAAGTGGCCTTTTATCAATTTTTACATTAATTAATCTATCTGATAGAGTGGAAAGTTTCTGTTAAGAACCATTTTGTTTTGTTTATACCGTGCAGAAACACTTATTAAAACTGTATTAAGTTCATC
Source organism: Lithophaga antillarum (assembly GCA_028566495.1). Classification (NCBI taxonomy): domain Eukaryota; kingdom Metazoa; phylum Mollusca; class Bivalvia; order Mytilida; family Mytilidae; genus Lithophaga; species Lithophaga antillarum. The sequence goes on from JAOXYI010000033.1 coordinate 741,928, forward strand.
ACTGATGTGGTTAATGCTTTTTAATACCGTAATATTTGTATCATCATCTCTGAAAAGGTCAGTATTATGATCTGAGTTGCATAAAGGTAAGTCATTAATAAAAATTAAAGTAATATAGCAGCTAAAACTGAACCTTGTGGTACTCTTCAACATCCGAAAAGGTGTTTGATATAAATACAGGTTGATATCTATCACTTAAATCGATGAAAACCAACTGAACGAATTGCAGGAAAATTTATATTTTTGTAATTTTTTAAGAAGCAGTCTGATTTATTTCAAAAGCTTTATTAAAGTCAAGAAATACCGCTCCTACAAGATCTCGCCTGCAAATACCTTTATGCCATTTATCTATTAAATTTGTAAATGCTGTTCACATCAATGATTTGCACGAAAGCCTAATTGATAAGTATATATTTTAACAGGTTTTCCATACATATATTCGTTAATGACAGCATCGCGATTGACTTATAGTTGGAAACATGACGCTTGAAAACGTTTATTCTTAAAATTAGGTATAACTTTTTGCCCATTTAAATAATGTGGAATAAACATCTTCTTCATAAGGAAATTAAAATATGACAAAGGGAAGTTGAAATGAAATGAGACGACATCTTTAAAAATATAGCATGTATATTATAAAGATCCGTCGCCTTAGATTCGTCAAGATCAAGTAACAAATTCATTATTGATCTGTGGAAATGAAAAAATAGATGTTACTTGGAGTCGATTCGTGATTAATTCTTCGAGTCCATCAGAACTACTGTCATCTGTATTTTAACTTCCAGTCCTCAAATGAAAGTTTGTGAGACTTATTGTTTTTGCACCGTTTATTATTATTATTATTTCTCAGAAACCGCTACCACACATGCATGCGGTTTTATAGTATGGTATCCCTAGTTGTGCAGGAAATATCTTGCTTTTGTCCAGGGGCTCCTTTGGGTATATTTTGAGGGACCCAAATAAGGGTGGAGTTTACTATAGCATCCTATGAGAAAACGATATTTTGACACATTAATTATCTTTGACTTTGAGCAGTATTAGTGGATAGACGTCCCTCAGATGCATTGGTCAAGAAGGGTAAGAGCTAAACCTCCCAAAGGATTTTAATTGGGGGTCCAAAAAGGGGTTTCTTATTGATTATGCAGTGTTCGGAAGGGAGTAAACTGTATGTGATCATAAAATTTCAACACAAACTTTGCTTCTTTTCAACACTTTTATTGGTTTTATGACCCTAGACCAGTTGGGATAGGCTGGGTAGGGGGAACCCTGTCCAATTTTTTATAGATGGGATTGCTAAGATACAGGTTACCCGAGAAAGTTAACGCAATATTGACATCCATGTTTATTTTAAGTCCTGGAGGTCATATTTGATATCGAAGAATTTTGAAAAGTTGCGAATCTTAGTTTTTCATGATAAGTAAAATAATCCTGAAGTTTCATTAAGATATGTCGAGCGGTTGTTAAGATACAGGTTACCTCAGAAAATTAACGCAGTATTGGCAGCCATGTTTGTTCCAAGTCCTGGTGGCCATTTTTGATATCGTAGAATTTTTAAATTTGCGAATCTTAGTTTCTTATGAAAAATAAAATAATCCGCAAATTTCATCAATATATGTCGAGAGGTTACACCAGAAAGTGAACATTAAAAATACGCCTGCCCGCCGGACAGACATCACCATTCTAATAAACGGAGTTTCCGTTGGAAAACCCGGTTGGGTTAAAAATTTGTTTAAACTATGCACTTTGGGTCTTTTTTTTTTCTATTTGATTAACCTTATTTCTTTGTCATTGGAAAGGATATAACTCCTGAAAGATACAACGGTCCCAAGTATATTGCCGAAGCAATGGAACAATCCTACAAAGACAGCAAAGAAAATGTGAAGATTTTAGATATTATTTATTGGAGAAGAAGTAAGGGAGATAATAATATAAAATCATTCTAAAGTGATTGTAAAATTGTCTATATAAGAATCTGACAAGCTAGAAGCTTCATATAAAACATGACTACACATTTTCTAGGACTGTATTATTTTTTATTATATGCAAATATTGGTGTCATTTTATTTTGAGGCATGGTGTTATAAGTAAATTTCGGAGATGCACTTCGAAATAAATGAAAAAAATGTGATAAACCCATAAAAAGCACCATATCATCTCTGTGAGTTAGAAATATAATGGTCCATAAAAAACTGAAAAACAAAAAGGCATTTGAATCAAAATATTAGTACACATTTAAAATCTGCTGACATTTAGGAGGGTTTAGATTTTGTGTTTTGTTTGGTTTTTTTTTTTTTTTTGGTTGGGGGGGGGGGTATTTTTGTTTTGTTTTGGTTTTGCATTTTCCTATGAAAAAAAATTTTAGTACAGTGCCAACGAATTTTTTCAACTTCTTACCATTTTGCGTTAAAAGGGGTCAAAATCGCCAATTTGCATTTTGATGGGTACACATGTTCCAATAGTATTACTTATGCTTATTACATAAATAATATTGTGTCCATACCCGTTACATTCAGCTTGGGTCTCTGCTTTTCTGTTGATGGTTTGCTGCAGTCTATTCATGTGCTCCGAACAGGCGGAGTCGTTCATTTCAGTAGACGTGCTGTGTTCTTTTCATTGTCAGTACATGTATATCGTTTGTCACATCTTGCTGAATTTTATATATTATCAATATGTAGTGAAAAGTAACTGTTCGAGTCGCTGACTCGCTAGCCTAACGCCGCTGTTGTGGATTCGAGTCCTGCTTCCCCCGCTTCATGTGTTAAGGTTTCCACAAACCTACCAAAGGTTGGGGGTTTCACAGATCAGCTAGATAGCTTTCCGGGTCCCAATAAGTCTGGTAGTCACGATATAGCTGAAAAATTGCTGCAAGTGACGATAAACCAACACCCAACAAATATCCGAACCCCCTCTTTTAGTTCTAATAGTAAAAAGTACAAAAAGAGGAAAACTTGTTCATTAATATCAAAGATAGTTTCATTATCTCTGTCAAACATTTGGATAAGAAAAACATTTTCAAAGGGTTTAATAGTATAAAAGTTAGTTCGTACAGATAAGTTTGTCATCGACAATAAATAATTCAACCCTGGGGAAATTAGAATTCGAGCACTACCTTGTTACGGGCTGTACTGGTAAACTGAGCGCACATTTCCTTTCCTAATCGTTCAAGGTTAGGCGCGAACTGACCACTCAGAGGTCACAGACTGAAATAACTGGTACATGTACAGGTAGATATGACCAACTGCCACTGAGATAAACCGCCCCTTTAAGATAGAGTATAGAAGACCGTTAGTCCATACATTCGCCAGATCAGTAATAAGGTAGTAGCAATTACATAAAACAAACTGAACTATCATTTCCTTGAACAAAGGAGCAAAGACAACATATAGAAAAAATAATTGGACTAATTTCAAAGAATAAACCGCGTGTAAAACCAATGAGTTTACGGAATTTGTAAAGGCTACGGATCTTTTGTCCAGTTTCGGTGAAAAAATGAAACCAATCCTAAACTACTTCAGTAAAGTCTGGATTCCACTGGCTCACTGATTTCAGATTTTCATAAATTTCCAGTGAACTTAGAAAATACATTATTGCATAACACCTTCCACTGTTTTAGTTCAGTCAACTCCGTTGGTGCTTACTCGATTTTAACCTTATTTCTCCAAATAAATATATGCAACAAAGCATCCTCTATGTCTCTGTTGAATTTCCTGTTGTCACAAAAACTTAGGATGAAAGAAAAAGCAATGATCTTCCCACTAATATTTGGGTTCAACTAACTTACTGGTTTGTAACAAAAATGTCAGGTATATCGTGGTGACAAATTTATTCGTGGAGGAAAACGCAGTACCCGGAGATAACCTCTACTATACCACATATCTCGAGCCGAGAGCAACTTTTTTGTAATCGCCGTAAGTCGCTACAGTAACCTGTAAAGCTAGATGAGTCCAATCATCTAGACCACTCAATCACCGAGGCCCTTTCAAATATGTTGGAAACACAAATCAGAAAAAATACCATCTATATAACATATACGCCCTTATGTCATGAGCTAACCGAGTCGGATACCAGATAATGGCAATAGGTCGCCTGCACCCGTAAGCCTGAACAGTGATTACTAGTAGGAACCAGTAGATCTAAAAAATATGGGAATTGTTAGAGGTTTTCATCATTTTTATGTTCTATTTTTATCACAAAAAAGTAATGAAAATATTTTGGTAGAGAAAACTACTCGTAGCCTATGGCTGTTCGTTGTCCTCGTTACACTGACAGAGAATTAAATCAAAACTTTATATTAGCTGTGACCGTGTATCATATTCGGCTCCATATTATAAACACGAAAATACATGAATCTGCTGTCTTCGTACCGTCAAATATCGTTTCGTCTGCTTCAATTGAAAAAAAAAACTGTATAATTTGTCACAAAAACAAGTATCCAGGCACATATTTAATGTTTAATACATCTATGATCTAGGTTTTGATAAAAGTTATATCCGGATCCAGACAGGGTGCGGTTCGGAGGAGGGAGCCCGCCTTTTTTTTCAGGAAAATTGTTTTAAATCACGTACAAAATTAAGCAAAAATACTCATGTCGATAAATCCTTACCCATCCAGTTTGAATGGTATCTCCATGGAGTCTATTTCATATATAATTATTGCGATTTCTGTATAACGACCATATGACCTAACTAGGATCATAAATATTATTTCTAACGGACGGCTTGTAATGCGATTTCAATAGTACAGATAAGTGAAGATCGGACAAAAGTAATGGTGATTTCTTGGCATGTGGGCGTGGACTCCCCCTTTCTTCAAATCCTTCGAACCGCGGCTTTGTGTGCTACTTGCAAAGCAATACCTGTATGTATCTTCTAGTTTTCGGGTTAAAGTTCAGTGATAATTTTCTTGCCGTTCATTTCAGACACCCTTTATTTTCGAAATATATACCATAGTGTAATTATATTTGCCTATGCGGATTTCATTTGCTAGTTCACTGCAGGAAGTAATATATCCAGGTTTGTCTATAGGGTCGGCCAACAAGGAATGGGCCACTTGTTCAGCTAGCAATTTACAGTGGAAACATTATTGACGAACAAGCTGTCTGGAACTGATGCAGTAAGAAATGGAATATTGCCGATATCTATCACGGAATGGTGGCAATGTTTGATTTATTTATCGTATTTCCCCATGCCTATCTCACCCTGCTCAGCCGTTCAGTATTTGTCGTGTCACGGCTTTATGAGTTAAAGCTATTTAACCCGACGTTGATAAGTTTTGATCCAACGTTGATAAGTTTTGACCGGAACTTGTCACGTATGCTTCCAGTTAGCTAGCAAAACATAGAAACGCTATCGTTTCGATCAAGAAAAGCACTCAAAAACAATACGATAAATCAATTGTCATGTTTTTGTTATACAGATATTGTAAAATAACAGCTGTTCGACACAATATGAAGCTTTATAGCTCGTTCGCTGCGCTCACTCGCCAAAAAAGGTTCATATTGTGACTCACAGCTGATATTTAACGATATCAATGCGCAGAAATGCAAAAAACCTGACAATATATACATATCTACAAAATGTTATATGAATTTTAAGTATATAACTTTTTTGTGCCGCTTGTATGTCAATAATTATAGGAATATGGTTATTTATTTAAGCATTATGGATTTTTTTTTCTCCAAAAATCTTAACTTTGCTAGAAATGAAAGTATGTCGGGAAAAATACTTTTTTTTATCCGCGACTCCGGTAAATATCGACCCATTCAAGATTTTGTATAGTGTTTAATACAGATAATCTGACTTTCAACATTTACTAGTTGCAAGACAAGAAAAACTTCATAGTCTGTCGTGCGTCAGATATTTATATTATATATTACACCAAAGTCAAAATATTAATTATGTCAAAAATGAATTTAAAGCAATAACGTCCCATTGTGAAGTGCAACGGAACGACACATCAAGCAACATACACACATGTAAGTGAAAAGTTTGTAACTTTGTGACACGAGTTGTGATTTACAGCAGATTGCTTCAGCTGAAAGATACAAAAATTGTCTTGGCTAATGAGATGCAATTTTTTAATGGATAGAATAGCGTAACTGTTACAAATGACGAAAATAATATATGGCCTATATTAGCAACATTAATACGAACTTCTGACTTGGTTCTTTTATGACTTTATATCGGGTTTCCGCATGTCATTTGATCGGGGTCGGCTCTATATTCCGACAGCCCAATATTCCGACAACCCATTACTCCGACAACCCATTGATCCGACAACACATTAGTCCGACAGTCCATTACTCTGACAACCCATCACTCCGACAGCCCTATATTCCGACAATTCATGACTCAAATATATATTTCAACGAAGTGTGCCTGCAGTATCAAGTAATACTGAAAAATAAACTTTGTTGTACAAGGGAAGAGTGTACGAGCAATGGTGGCGGAACAGGGGAGCGGGTGCAATTTTGCAATTGCGCCCACTCAAGACGAGGAACACAGTTTGCCTCCCACATTATGTATTATAGATGTAACAGCTGCATACACACAAGGGTTATTTCCTTATCAAGCCTTGCATTTATTATCAAACAAGGTTGAACAAAGTTAACTAGACTGTATTTTGTGTCGTCAAACATGTTTAAGTCACAAATCGTGTGTATCAAAGGTTGTGATATGTTCGATGGTGCCCGATTAACACGTTTGGTACATAGTTTTTGCAAAGTTACAAGTTTGAACTGTTAACTAATACTTATATAGATTTATAAAAGAACTATGGAAAATGTTGCAGATCTATATGGCATATTATTATTATTAATCGTTCTAATTGTTGTCTAATTGTTATACAAATGTACTAATTGTCTCATGCAGCACATTTTATGCGTTAAAGTGAAAATGCAATCCAACTTATCTTTCATTGTCTTTTTCGGAAACGGAAATGAAGATCACATGAGTAGAATTTAAGCTTTAAGATTTAATTTGTGGGGGTTGGTAGGGGACTGAGATATATACCTTAAATCAGAAATTGTTACAGATTTACGTGTTATAGCTCTGCAGTCCGGATTGTAGAAGAAACTACAAGGAGATGCCGTTTGGATATTCTAGAATACATTTCATATATTTCTCCAGTTTTTGTGTGCTCACAGTACCTAAAACATGAAGAAAATTAGGTGGCAGAAGAAATTTTTAGGTGAAAGCTTGGCAAAGAATTTAACGTTAATAGTATATGAATACCGTTCAAGTCGTATTTTTAAGGTGGAGTCAGGTGGAGCCCCGAAAATGACGTCACCGGAAGTGACGTCACCGGAAATGACGTCATAGGAAGTCACGTGATCAGGAGTAGATTCCTACACATGCGTGACCGGAAGTTACGTGACCCCGGAAGTGGAGTGTTTCCTGCCATTTTTTCGGCAACCCTCTAGTATTATTGTAGTATATAACATACACTAACGGAAGTCCCCCTTTTTTTCTCATGTAGGAGATTCTCGAGTGGTTGTCGTTTTGCAGCTCGGTCGGTATTGGAAGGGGGAGGCTAGCCGCCATCAGAATACGCAACCGGAAGTCAGTCTTTTTCTCGCGGTTTTGATGCATTTTTCTTGGATTTTTCGCTGTTTTCTCCTCCTATTTGGTGTAAGCCAAGTTTTATTGGCCTATTGGATTCTTAGGACCCGGATGGGGGTGCTTTCATACAGGTCCGCGTTCCATGGGCGCAGCCAAATTTGTTGGGGTGCTTTCTTACAGGTCCGCTTTCCATAGTCGCAGCCATATTGGATTACTTAGATCGAGGCTAAGGTTGTGTTAGGTGTCGCTGCTATTGCTGGTTTGCTTATATCTCTTAGGGAACGCGTCGAAGGAGCGGTTTGGGTTATTCGATACGGGGTATTGCAACAGGAAGTACATTCGTTTCTGCCATTTCGAACGGCCAGTTTCAAATTTCTATGTTGATTTTGGCACGATTGTAGTGATCCGGTCTATCAAAAGGGACGTAACTCTTTAGTGGTTTTCTAGTGTATCCTTAATTTTTGAAACATGAGAATAGGAGGAGGAGGAGGAGGAAATCGTACACTTGAATTAAAAAGGCCAATCTGCATTTCTCCAGGCTTGTGACTGGCAGTGGCTGCATTGGAGTGGTTTGGGCTGTTCGATACGGGGTATCGCAACAGGAAATAAGTTCGTTTCCTCCATTTTGAACGGATAGTTTCAAATTTCTATGTTGATTTTCGCTCTGTACGGTTATCAGCCATACTCTTCAGTGGTTTTCTAGTGTATCCTTAATTTTTGAAAGATATGGAGGTGATGTTGGTATCTAAGTCTAAATAAGGGTAGGAAGAAGTAAAAGGATTCCAGATTCACAAGAGGGCCAGAGAAGTACTCAGTGAGGAATTGAGGAGTGAAAAAGTGGTGGTGAGGGGTTGTGAGGAGGGGACCTGTTAGAAAGCACTCCCAACAAATATGGCTGCGCCCATAGGACGCGGACCTGTAAGACAGCACCACCATACGGGTCCTAGGAATCCAATAGGCCAATAAAAATTGGCTAACACCAAATAGGAGAACACAGCGAAAAATCCCAGAAAAATGCATCAAAACCGCGGGAAAAAGACTATCTTCCGGTTGCGCATGCGCAACCAATACTTCCAAGATGGCGGACTCCCTCCCCCTTCCGATACCGACCGAGCTACAGCCCGAAAACCAAGCGAGATTCTCGTACAAGTGGTTGATATAGAGCCAAAGCTGAGAAAAACGTGGATGTTATATACAATAATACTAGAGGGCTTCCGAAAAAATGGCGGGAAAACAGCCCACTTCCGGGGTCACGTGACTTCCGGTCACGCATGCGTGGGAATCTCCTTCCAGTCAGGTCACTTCCTATGACGTCATATCCGGTGACGTCACTTCCGGGACTCCACCCTGCTCCACCCGAGAAATGCTAACTGAACGGCTCCCCTATACTACTTATATATGTATAGTTCAGAGTCGGGAGATAAAACCATATATATCCTATATCAAAAATAAACGTAACATACATGTGATACTCCTGCATCTCCAGGAAGTCATCCTATTTAACCAAACAAATTCAAGCTCCTGCCAGGACACCAAAATCTCCCCTATTCAGAATTTTGCCAGATTTCGAATTTTCTACTTGAAAAAGCAGTCGTTTGGCATCCTTATTACAAACAAACCCTTTATTTTCATGTTTTTAAACAAACATTTTGATGATATTAAAACTTATATAAGTTTAACTTGAGGTAATCAAAACTTTGGATCATTGAAAAAACAAAAAAATGTAATTAGGAATTACTTTCAGTGATTCTAATACAAAATGTATATTATGGCACTCAAATGTCTCCTGCATCCGGACCCAAATCTCCTCGGCATCTCCAAGGCATATCTTCCTAGAGTTTCCTTCTGACTATCACATGTATGAATAATTTCAGATACAACTTGATGAACAAACTCTCTGCACGTTGATTTGTTCTGTCTTAAATATACCTCGGTTAATTGCAGTGAATATTGTAAATATTTTAACCTATGATGTTTTTTTTTTATTTCACTAAAATATCTTTGCATTTTTAACGATCGATGAAAATACGATTGTTTCCTTGCTCATATACCAGTTAAAATTCCGAAATATGTGTCACGTTTACTCACACAACGTTACCTCATTAAAATAATTTAGGCGACAAAGCTTTCGCCTGTATTCGTCAGTTGAACCAAATTTTAATGACGGTGTTAATATATACGTCTGACAGTAAGAGATTTACGGAAATAAGACGACGTTGTTACCATCGCCAACACTTACAGGTAAAAATTAAGCGACCACTTAAAGAAAAAAAAAAAAAAAAAGAAAAAAAAACGCAGAGACAAATTTACTTAAAAAAATTTGCCTTTGATATAGAGGGCCTAAATGGGGCCATCACGAGCTACGAAAAATTAAAGTTACCTATCACGACGCAGGATTTCTACATTCACGGATTTATCTCAAAATTCACGATTTACATTAATTTAAAGGACATGTGTGTCACGAATAATAACATTTATCAGTTCACGAAGAACGAAAATAACTCATTATTCCCTCATAATACTATTTTTGTATGTTGCTTGTATTTCATGCATTATAATTTGAAACTTACAATATATCTGTATTTAGAAATTTTCTTTTTGTATCTGAGCATCACATTTGTAAGCATGAGAATACAAATATATTAAAAATCTACCCAAACGTGCATAGAAATCAAACAATTTAAAAGCACGCACGACAGTAGACAAGTAATTTAAATGTTTAACGCCAAACCGTCCATTTTACACTGTACTATCTGAGTATACGGTATTACTCAAATTTGACTGCATATCCACCAGTTTCAGGGGGCGGTAATAACAATAGCAAATACAGTGCAGAGGTTTCGCTAATTATGTCGCTGCAAAACGTTATGTAACGATGAAATCGGCATATTCGCATTGGTGGTTGCCGGAAAAGGGCGGTTTGTATCGAAAAGAGATGGTAATAAAAAATATAAATAAAAACTGTCAGTCTCCCGTCTCTATTTCTAAAAAATAAATCGGATCTTTACTCTTGGATAGCGAAGATACGTTGTATTCTACATGTAAATATAAAAGAATATGTGTAGTGCAAATATTACGCAAATAGTAGAGCGAATTCTTTTTTTTTTCCCAGTTAAATTTGTACTTGCTTTATCTAAAAAGTGTACTCAGTCTGGTAATGAATGGTGCATATCTCAATCTACGTTGTGTAGTTCTAACCTGCTGGTTGCTTTTAATCAAAAATATTGATAGTTTTCAAACGTAATAATAAGATAACTTACTCTGTGAACAAAGAGCAATTCTCAATTTCATGTTTTTAACTGAAAGGTTTTTTTTTTAAATGAAACCCATACCTAACGCGCACAATCTCCTTATTGTTAAACTTTACTAACTTCATTTACTCAGTTCTACATGCGGAGCAGGAAATTCTCACTATTTCATTTATAGTTACTGTGCTGCCTGTAATAAGATTTCTACGGAAGCCTATTAGGGACATGCAAGAAAAAAATATTATCTCGCCGCAGCGAGTTACTACCTCGCCTCTGCGAGTTAACTATCCCTCCGTGGCGACTTACTGTCTTACCATGGCGACTTACTGTCTCGCGACGGCGTTAACTGTCAGTTGGGCTGCTAGGTATGTACGGAAGCGTATATTAGTCACTTGTTGTTCAATTATGTTTTTAATTTTGTTAACAAGACGAATACTTTGTCGACAAGTAAGCTTAATTTTGTATGTTTGTTGAGTTATTATTGCGGCTTTCTCACTTTTAACAAGTTTACTTGTGATGTTCTGAGAACATTTCTAGGAAAAGTAAACATCCAAAAGGTGACGTTGTTTAGTTGTTTTTCAGCTTTCGCACTTTTCAAAAGTTTACTTGTCCTGTTCTGATAATATAACTCTGAACAAGTAAATAACTTAGAAATAGACTTACCGCGTTGCTTAGTAGTATATGAGCACAGTTCGGTTAATATCCCACCGGACGATTCGTGGATTGGCTGAATCGGAAGTGACCGTGTGTCCGGAATTGACGCCACTGGAACCGGAAATGTTCGAGAAGTGACCTGACTGGAAATCGGGTCACTTTGCATGCGCAAAGTTTCTTAAGTTTGTCTCTATATCAACCACTTGTACGAGAATCTATGGTGGTTTTCGGCCTGCAACTCGGTCGGTGTCTGAAGGGGGAGGATATCTGCCATCTTGGAAGTATAAGTTGCACATGCGCAACCTTACGTTAGCTTTTTTTCCCGCGGTTTGGATGGATTTCTTTGGGATTTTTCGCTATTTGTTCCTCCTATTTGGTCTGTACCCTAAATTGTTGTTGTTGTTTTGGTTATACCTCGTAGGAAACGCTTCGAAGGAGTAGTTTAGGTTATTCGATACTGGGGTATCACTACTGGAACTAAACTTGTTTCCGCCATTTTGAATGGGTAGTTTGAAATGTCTTTGTTCGTTTTCACGCTGTACGGTCGCGGTTTCAGCCATTTTTATAAACTGTTTTAAAGCCGTTTATCTGGTCTGATCGTTGTATTAGCGGTGTAGTGATCCGGTCTATCGAAAAAGGAAGTAACTCTTCGATTGTTTTCTAACGTAGATAACTCATCCTTAATTTTGTAACATTTGGAGGTGATGCTAGTATCTAAGGCATTCCCTTTAAGTAAAAAAACAAAGTCTCGGTAAAGGTAGGGAGAAGTACATGAAGAATCCAGATTCACAATACGGTCAGAGGAGGGCTCGGAGAAGGATCGTGGAGGTGAAACAGTGTTAAAAGAGATGTCGAGGGGGTGAGTGAGGGCCAAACGAGGGTTAAGTAAGGGCTCGAGGAGGTAAAAGAGGGCTAGTGGAGGGTTCAGATAGGTATCTAGGAGGTGAAAGAGGTATCAGGGAGGGCTCAAGGAGGTGAAACAGGACCAAAAGAGAAGTCGAGGACTAAAGGAGGTAAAAGAAGGGCTAAAGAAGGGTTCAGAGAGGGCTTGAGGAGATAAAAGGAGGGATGGAGGAGGGCTCAATGAGGGCTGGAGGAGATGAAAAAAGGGCTAGAGGAATACTCATAGAGAGCTTGAGGAGGTGAAAGAGTGGTCCTCGTACGCCTTTGAGCAGCAGCAGCAGCAGAAATCCAATCCTTTCGAGGAGTAGCAGTAGCAGCAATTCAACCCTTTCAAGCAGCAGCAGTAGCAGCAGCAATCCATCCCCTTCGAGCAGCACCATCAGCAGCAATCAAACAATTTCGAGCAGCACCAGCAGCAGCAATCAAACAATTTCGAGCAGCACCAGCAATTGAGCACTTTCGAGCAGCAGCAGCAGCAAACACACACACTTTCGAAACCGCTAAAATTTCTGTTTGCTTTCTTACCCTTTCTCTTCGCGTTATCTCTACGAATACATCCCATAGTTTGTCGAACCTACCGCTTCAAACAACCAATGTGATGACTTTTTTACAAAATAAACGGACCAATGAAAAACCAAAACGCTCGTATCGCCGCCTATAAAGACATGGCTTCGGTCTACAGAAAGGAAATATTTGACCAATATTTGGCAAAAGTTATGTGTACAAAAGCTTGAGTCGCGACCCCATTCACCGAAAGATCAAAGATACGGCCAAGGCATTGAGAGACGAAGAAGAATATGATGAGGAGGAATCCTGGAAATACGCAGTCCAGAAAAGAAAGTTACATATTTATGTAGTGTTGAAGGACTATACTGTCCCTCCAACAGAAGACAGGCAGAACTCTAATTAATAGCTGTTCTAGAGATACAATAAAAAGACATGCCCTTGGATGACTCTCCGATCAAGGTCTGCATGTTGCAAAGAAGAAAATGAAATTTTAGTAAAATGCAAACAGTTGTCGTGTAGGCTTATCTCCCTTGTCATTTGAAAGCTACTTTATATCCCTTTAACACCTAAAACCTTGCTGAAATTACCTCCCTTGAGTAATATATGAGATGATGGGTCGATAACGATCACTTTAATTCGAAATCCCGAGCTCATCTTTGTCACAAAAAGCGTATACAATGAATTTGAAACTTTTTTCATTGGTCCGCTTATTTTGTAAAAGTCATCTCACTGGTTGTTTGAAGCGGTAGGTTCGGCAAACGTAGAAATGTATTTGTAGAGATAACGCGACTAAAAGGGACAAGAAACAAACGGAAATGGGTGAACTAATTTTTAGCGGTTTCGAAAGTGCATGTGTTTGCTGCTGCTGCTGCTGCTCGAAAGGACAGGATTGCTGCTGCTGCTATTCGAAAGGGTTTGAACGCTGCTGCTGGTGCTGTTCAAAGGGGCTGGATTGTTGCTGCTGCTGCTCGAAGGTGCTGGATTGCTACTGCTGCTACTCTAAGGGGTTAGATTTCTGCTTCTGCTGCTCGAAGGGGTTGGATTGCTGCTGCTGCTTCTGCTGCTCGAAAGGATTGGTTTGCTGTTGCTGCTGCTGCTCAAAAGTGTATGAGGGCAACTCTTTCACCTCCTCAAGCCCTCTATGAGCGCACCCCTAGCCCTCTTTCATCTTCCCCGGCCTTCCTTACGCCCTCCTTCATCCCTTTATCACCTCCTCGAGCCCTCTCTGAATCCCCCCTTTTGGCCTTTTTGACCTCCTCTAGCCCTAATCGAACTCTCTTTTGGCCTCTTTCACCTCCTTGAGCCCTCACTAAACCATCCTGTAGCCCTCATTCCCCTCCTCGACTCCTCCTCTAACACATTTTTGTCCTCTTTTACTTCCCCGAGCGCTCTTCGAGCCTCCTCCGGCCCTCTTGTGAATCTGGAATCCTCTTATACAATTTCTCCCTACTCTTACCGAGACTTTGTTTTCTCACTGAAAGGAAATGCCATAGGTAACAGCATTACCTCCATATGTTAGAAAAAATTAAGGATAAATTATCTGCACTAGAAACCACAGAAGAATTACCTCCCCTTTTGATAGACTGGATCACTTCACAACGAAAACGGCGATCAGACTAGATAAATGGCTTTAAAATAGTTCATAAAAAATGGCTGAAACCGCGATCGTACAGAGTGAAAATCAACAAAGAAATTTGAAACTACTCGTTCAAAATGCCGGAACGACCTTACTTCCATTTGTGATACCCCAGTATCCAACAACCCAAAATAAACTTTCGAAGCGTTTCCTATGTGATATAACCAAAACAACAACAGCAACAATTTGGGGTACAGACCAAATAGAAGGAGAAAATATTTATAAATCCCGAAGAAATTTATCTAAACCACGGGAAAAGGCTAACTTTCAGTTGCGCATGCGCAACCAATATTTCCAAGATAGCAGACACCCTCCCACTTCCGATGGCGATCAAGTTGTAATCGAAAAGCACGCGAGATTCTCGTACAAGTTGTTGATATAGAGACAAACTTAAGAAAAGGGGCCTTTCGTTCGCGCATGCGCAAATACCCGGTGTCCGATCCGGTCACTTCTATGGACATTTTCTGTTCCGATGGCATCATTTTTGGGCACACTGTCACTTCCGGTTTGGCCCGAATCCTCCAGTGGGATACAAACCGAACAGTGCTCATATACTATCAACATGTATCAATCCAATGCGGTAAGTTTATCTTTTAAGTTGTTTACTTGTTCAGAATTCTGTTATCAAAACAGGACAAGTCAACTTTTGAAAA
>JAOXYI010000033.1:827273-838662 GCA_028566495.1 Lithophaga antillarum
AACAAAAACAGGTAATAAGAAATACAAATAAAATAAAATAAAATAAAACGGTCTGGTGAAACAGAGCTAATTTTAAATCCTGAACTGAGGTAAGTTTGAGGCTAAACCAATTTGAAACCAGGCCAGTCCATGTTTTAGAGTATTATTGGGTCTATCTCTAAAAACATACCTGGCCTGGCCTCAAAATTGGTCTGACTTCAAAATTTAAGGCAAGTCATTTTTTTTAAGCCAGGCTAATTTTAAGGCCCGGCCCTTTTGTGAGGCCAGGCCAGGCAGTTGAGACCAGGCTATGTTTTAGAGTATGCCCTCTCAGTAGAACTCTTGATTCGACCTTGGTAAGGAATATACTATCTAGAATAAATTTTACGACTTCAAGACTTGGCACTACTTTCCAAATGAAATCCCGCTAAGACATCAGTGATGTTCTTGTTTTTCTAAGCATATAAAACTTGCTATACTACAGTCCACTATTCAATCTTCTTGCTAAAAATTCAAAGATTCTTTAATTTTTTCGACTATTCGTGCTTTTCTACTATTTGTTTGTTTTACTTGACTTGGTAAAACAGTTGAATGACGATATAAAAATTGGCATAATGTATGTGTCCAGATAACGACAAATGTATTCCCTGGTGAATGGATAGTTAGTCCACGAAAGAGTTACTGTTTTACTGGCTAATATTCTATGATATGATACTCACATTGATAATATATACTAAATATCTGTCATACATTAATTCTAAATATATTAGTGTTGTCCAATATTTTGCTCTTTCTATTTTATCTTTTGTATATTTGTCTTGTTATGCTTCGATTGTGACTTTTTTTAACTTATTCCGTGGCATTTAACTGTTGTAGAATACATCATCTTATTTTAGACTTGACATTTAACAACAACGTTTAGTTATAAAGTAGCAGTAATTTACGGAATACTATAAACACCCTTTTGTAACAGGAAGTCCAGGCGGTGCTACTATTTTGGTCAAAATCACAAGAGCCCATTTTTTCCATTTTAAAGAAGTATGCAGGAAAAGCTTCTTCTTCCAGGATTTAAAAATATCTTTACATATATGTCCTAAAAGATACTGTTCATTAACAACTAACATGTTATAAAGGTATTGTGGGGTTAAAGAAAATACAAAAACACATGGAGCTACCTACGTAAATTGTTTTGCAATAAATAATTATCTAAGGTTTTGCAAAAGTGATACAAAAATCCGCTATTGATATCAAGATGTCATTGACTTAATAGCACAAAAGGAAATTACTGCCAAATCATCGTATTACAGTTCACCCAATGGTGATTTTGGTCGTTGTTTTACCGGTTTGTCATCCTTGAATGTGCAGTAATTTGACATGAGTACAACTGATATTTAGACAGTCGAAATATTCACGTGTGATGTATCAAAATTAGTATTTATGCATTATTTCCGAAGCCAATTTGTTGCACTAGACATGCTTATTTAGACATACCAAATGTCATCAGCTAAATATTTAATAGCCAATAAACAAATTACTTCTACATTTGCATAAACCAATAAGACCGATAATCGTCATGCTTGGTATCCATCTCAATTCTACACTTCATCTGGACGATGTTCTTTTTTCATAGATTTATACAGTTCATATGTGTGATATATATATCTCACATGTCTTTATCATATGTGCTACACACGTTTTAGTTCATATATGAACATCTCATGTATGTATGTGTACTTTATTATCACAAGGTTGTTTTTGTATTATTTTAAGGCTAGATTAAATAAAAAGATATTGTCAAAATTTAAGAGCAGATAAAATATTTCTACTGATCTTTGAAATATGTGTATCCCACATACGTGATTGATATGTTGAATTGCATATGGGTCACAAAACTGCTTCTTTCATGTGAAAAACTAATGTTGCATACAAAAAGAAAATTTTCAGTTATAGGGACAGCCCTTAGAAACTAAACATCATAGCAACAGCAACATGCACCTGGTAAAACAGAGATAAAATAATATAGCATTTTAATGAAGGAAATATGGTGATGATGAGTAATATATTTCTATCAGATGTACTATATGTCGTATGTTAAGAAGCTATATGGGGAAAAAAGCGAACAGTCTAAATCAAACTGATTATCCTATGACTATACAGATCGGCTTTAGACGACAGTACAATACCAAGAAATGAAACATCAGTGAACAGTCTAAATCAAACTGATTATCCTATGACGATACAGATCGGCTTTAGACGACAGTACAATACCAAGAAATGAAAAATCAGTGAACTGTTTATCCTTTGACGGTACTCATCGGTTTTTAGATGACAGTAGAATAACAATAAATGAAAAAAATCAGTGAACAGTCTAAATCAAACTTATTATCCTATGACGATACAGATCGGTTTTAGACGACAGTACAATACCGAGAAATGAAAACAAATCAGTGAACAGTCTAGATTAAACTGATTATCCTTTGGTTTTTAGATGACAGTAGAATAACAACAAATGAAAAAAAAAGAACAGTCTAAATTATATAGACTATCCTATGACGATACACGTCGATTTTTAGATGACAATAGAATAACAACAAATGAACAAAATCAGCGAACTCTTTAAATCAAACTTATTATCCTTTGACGATACAGATCAATTTTAGACGAAAGTACAATACCAAGAAATGAAAAATCAGTGAACAGTCTAAATCAAACACATTATCCTTTGACAAAACACATCGGATTTTAGATAACAGTAGAATAACAACAAATGAAAAAAAAATAATTGAATAGTCTAAATTAAACTGATTATCATATGATGATTACATCAATTTTTACATGACTGTAAAATACCAAGAAATAAAAAAAAAATCATAGAACAGATTAAATCAAACTTATCCTTTCAAGATACAGATCAATTTTAGACGACATAGTAGAATACTACGAAATGTAAAAAAAAAAAAAAACATCATAGTCCACAGACAACACCAGTGCTTTTAACACCTTACTATATACGGGTTTTGATGCTTTGTTAATGTTTTAATATCTGATGTATAGCCATAAGACGTCTCTCTTATATTTGCTGTAGAGTTATGGCAGACCAAAATCTGATAATGTTTTCTTGTACATTAATATTGGTTTTATTTTATTTTTTGTTTCGTCGTTTGTTATTCAGCACAGTAATTTTAATGTAACAGTATTTCCTATTGCATAATGTGAAGCCAAAGAAAAGCATTTTTCATTAATTTTTGGTGGGTCTTGTTTTCTATACATCTTAATAGAACTTTTTTTTCAATTATTAGCTTATATTTGATTTATTGGGGGTACATATAGTTGAAATTTTGCGCTGAAAGGGCACTGAGTGTTCTGTCGATGAGTCATCTTTCATGGTGTTTTCGTGTGTGCCTAATTTTACGTTAATCTTTTACATAATTTCAATGAATTTAATTCCTTTTCAATTTTCAGTTGTCACTTACTGAATAGTTTAAGTAATTTTAAGCAATCGACATATATTTTATAATATTGAGCACATATTAAAATAATATTGATAATTTATCAATCGTTTGCCTGACACACTAACGTCTATTTTCAGCTAATGTGTATTATAAATTTTACTATTGGTCCTATAATTAAATTCTTTAAAGGTAATTAGTGCCAAATATTTTCACCTATTTTTAATAAATGTACTTCTGGTGTAAGCCACCCTAAATACCAAGTTAGCTTTGGAGTGAAAACTATTTCACTATACGTCAATTAAAGCATTAGGCCACGGTTTATCAGATTAAAACATCACTTATTCAGGCACCAGTTCTGAATAAAATGTTTTATCAACTGTTTTAACAAAATAGAACCATCAAATTAAGCATATTTGTTGACATTTATTTAGACAAACAAAATAGAAACATTAACATAAATAATCTTAACTGCAGCAGGTCTTTGTAACAGTATCTGCGTCGGGTCTTTAAGCCCACTGCGTTCGTTCATTCGCGAAGAGTCAAGTGGTACGAATAACACATTTAACGAACAATTTGTTATGCTCATTGCACATTGCCCTATCTCAGTTTACACCTCTGCTTATACGTTGAAATTCTGAGTATGCAAGTAATATTATATTACGTGCTTCAAATAATCCAAGCTTGATACATAAATATTATGATATAGCATGATACCATATTGTATCTAATATTTTATTGTTGTATATTATTTCGTTGTGATATCAATGACTTTTGCAGTTTTGAGATTTATGTTCTTCAGCACTTGATTCTGACCTCTGACCCTCAGTGTCACTTAAATGTTCTACATTAACTATATTATTGTCATTATCGCCTGTAGCACTTTCTACGCTATCATTACTGTTCTCATTGTGACACCGTGATGCAGCACGCATTTTTTGTTCTACAAGAAACCCTATAGGTTGTGTAATTGGATACAAAGGCATCATGCCTAGTCCTAAAGCATTCACGGACTTGCTGGCTTGAACACGTGGATATTTTGAATTAGGTCGTCTGCCTCTGGGAACTTTTGGCGCTTCTAATAAACTGTCAATACTAAATGAAAATTTTCTATCAGCGTCATGGTCACTTGTAGAGGATTCATTGCCACTCATGTCTTCTGAACCTGAATTGTCTGAGCTGTGGGAACAGTTAGAATTGTCTCTCATGTGATCATTATCGGCCATTTCATCCACTCTTGAATCGGCAGAACCTTCACTGATAGGTTTACCATCTTGCAACGATTTTCTTTTTTCTTCTAATTTTTTTAATCGTTCCTCTTGTTTTCTTCTTTTCTTTTCCTGTCGTTCTATTTCCTTTCGTTTTATTTCTTCTGGATCCATTGGAGCACCACTGCATGTTTGAGGATGAGCATTGTGAGCTGGTCTCCCAGGTCCCTTCTTTGTGTGTTCCTTCTTCCGCCATTTTGCTCGTCTATTTTGGAACCATACCTACAATGTGGACAAATTTAATAACTTTGCATCTTAACTTAGTAGTGCCGTTTTTATTATGATTTGTAAACTTTTTGTTTTTGTATTGTATGTAGATTTATGATGAGGCGTTTTATTCATTACATGTTGAATTTGAATTGTAAAATGTCTAATTTGCATATACTTTTCGTGTGATTATTCATTTTCTTTCGTGATTAGTATTAATTATTTTTCATAGTTTACAAATATTTGTTTATCTTACTTTATAATCTTTGTAAATGAGTAATACAAGCAAAAATAATAAACAGAATAATTTATGTTTAATCTGTTTATAAATATTTCAGTTTTGTTATACGGCATAAATATTCAGTTACTTTTTATTTTTTAAAATAACAATTTCATAATTTGCAGAAAATAATAAATTAATTAACCTTATTTTTATCATGATAATTATATAACAGCTATATAATGCAAAAAAAAAGTGAATTTATCAACCTTATTTTCTTTAATGTAAATTTTGAAGTTTTTGACAAAATTAATCTTTAATATTATTAATCTTTAAATGTTGAATATGGGATGGTTCGCGCCAAAATTATTACATTCGGTATTCAGTTGTAAAATTATTCTTAGTTATCATCAAATTAGTAATATAACATTATATATTTATGGTATTCTTTTTATTTAATTTTGTATTTTTATATAATAATTTATTTAAAGTAGAGACTCTTTAAAGAGAATTTACTTGAATTCCAAACGAAAATGGTTGTCAAAAGGCTAAATAGATCGAACAAAATGATATTTTTAAAATATGTATAATTAATGAACTTTAAGGAGTTGCTGAACTTTAATAGATTAAAACAAATACAGATATTTGATCTTTAAGTTGCAAAATTAATTTATATTTATCATCGTTACGTATCAAATATAATGAGTTCAACGATTCTATTTTGATTGGATTATTTTACTTCGTGTAAAAAGGTTTACACCGATAAAAATGATTAAAAAGGTTAAGTTGAAAAAATGCAAAGAGCCGTATCCCCGTCATATCCAGTCATAAAATTAATGGAAAAAGACAACATTGCTAACATTGATCAGACGGATTTTATTCCTCATAGACAAAGGGCAAGCAGTGTCACTGCCAATACTATTAGTTGTACTTTGTGTGATCTCTAGAACAAAGACAAGTAGGATTTGAACAAAGTCACATCGGAACAATGATTATACACTTTAACCACTAGTTCGTAATTTTGTAAAGGTATAAAGGTCTTTGGTTTAAGATCATACTTTCAAATACTTTTTAAGGTGTATCGTTTTCAGTTAAATTAGGGGTTATATTTTATTTTAATTGAATTAAGGTTTCATTCCCCCAGATGATGCAGACCATAATTACAGGGTAGGTTAGTAAACTGACACAAGGCAACTCTTTATATTGTTTATTATGTACATTCAAATTTATACTTTGTGAACGATTTTTACACCGCATATGTTCTCCGCTTGTTGATACGTCCAATTTAGAAATAATTTACGAGACTGGTCGAGTATAGATTTTTGTAAACGATGTAAATTACTGATGTTTGATATGGATTGATGTCTAATTTGTCATGTAAAATATAGTATCAAAACTAGAGTAATAAAATTAGAATTAAAATCAGATTTATTTATCTTCTGGTGTTTTTCTTTGTAATTGGTATCAAGTTTACGTCCTGGATAAAGATTTAACACTAACTCTCAAACAAAGAACTTCGTGTTATTTCTTTTAAAAAAGGAAGCTATGTAGTTGTTCCATTTATTCTTCCAATAGAATAAACAGAAGAAAAGTTCAAATAGAATGAGGAAAACACATATACCAGTAAAAATACAACATGAATTTTGGGACAGTTTTTATTTGTTTTGCTAATTATATTTATATTTCCTAATATTCGTTTAATTGTTGGCGTTATGTACTTCAAACTTCTAGTTTTTTCTGTAACACAAACAAGAGATACGTAATAAATCAAAAATGAATTTTATTTAAAGCTAAGATGTTTAGATGACAAGATATTTTATGATTGGTCAATATAACAAAAAAAAAATAGTCATATGAATGTATATTATCTTTTAATTTTAAATAATTTGTCTTTAAATTAGCTTTACAACAACAAAAACCATTGTCATGTTTTCTTATAATATGTCTGTTTTATTTTATATTTCGGATATTATCTACAGTTTTTATTGTATCTTAATAATACTGGAATTAATTTTGTGAATAATTTGACATCAAATAAGGGGAAAATGAACTACTTGAATGTCGCTGACCTACCAAGATGGGAATTTGAAGGTTCGTTTCAGCAATAAGTTGACTGATTGCATCTCGACGCTGCGTGAGGCGACGAGATTGAATTATGTCAATCATTCTTATCTATAACCTGTTTTAGAAAAAGAAAAACGGAGCTTTACAAATTTAGTTAGCAATTGGAACATGTAGAACAATAAATAGGTGGTAATTAGACAGACTACGTCACGTCATGTGACAGGCGATGCCCAACACCAGAGGCCATCGAAAGGTACCAAAAATAAGTAGACTGATCTAAAAAAAGATTTCATTCTTCTCTGGTGGGACTTGTTCACTATTTTCTTATACAGAATAAAATGACCCTATTAAGTATGTTATGGTAATATTAGTCAATTCTTATTTTTCATCTTATAACTAAAACATAAAATACACTGAGGTCGTTAAATAATGCTTTCCTCTTGTTTAAGTTTTCAATTGCAGACTGTTCATTCCGGTGTTATTTTTCAAACAAAAAAACATTTTATTCTACACTTGAATACCTATGTAGACCTTTTTATTGAATTCACTTGATATATTTCATTTTTACTTTAACATTTTCTTTGTATTTCCTACGCATGACACCTTCAGCACTGAAAAAAATAGTGCATAGTTTTGCATAACAAAGAAACTGTATGTGTTGAATTACAATAGGTCGTCTGCAAACAAAAACACAAAATGGGTAACTTTTAGGTGTATATATATATATATATATGTACTGAATTTGTAAACAAATGTTGCTGTTTTTTTAATTTCATTTGAGAAAAAAATATGCACCATCTTTCGATTCAGAAAAAAACTTTCAAAAGAAGACAAAAAGACACATTTTAGAGCTACAAGAATAAAGGAAACAGTTTTGATTTTGTTATTTTACTGGAATTTATTTTTCTTTTTACGTTGATTTCATTTTGAAAATACTAACTGACAATAAGACTTAAAATGCAATGCATTACAAATTAAAAAAACTAGTTTCTTCCTTAATCTAAAACAATACTTTTTGCTCGTATAAATAAGTTAAAATTCACCTTCAAGGATACCGAAATAATATTCATCGTTTGGATGATAGAATTAATACACTTTTTTTCCTATTTCATGTACGTTTTGAGTACATAAAAGGATGACAACTGCACCTTACATTATTGTTTCATATAATACTCTTTACAGTCAATAAAGATCTCATGACAATATACCATTCGTATATAATTTCAAAAAAACAAAGGGGTTTTGTTGTTTGCGACGTATATTAGAATTTTAAAGTGGCAACTTTTGAAATGCCTGAAGAAAGAAAACAAGTACTTAAAATGCCGTAATTCTTGAATTAGGCTTTAAAATGTAAGATGAAACGCAGATTCGTCAAAGTATTCTATTTATCTAATTGATTTACAATTTTCCAAACAGACTTAGAAGTAATACAATATTGTTTAACGCAATTCTTGCGGACCTAATTATAATGTTCGGTTTGCTAAATAATAAATCAAAAATAACAGCCCAAATTTACGGTCCTCTGCCACGTAAGGCGGAACTCTTCTTTTAAGTTCTGTCTAATCTTTGAGATTTCAAACGTACTTCAAACATACTCAGTGATCTTATCTGAGATAAGGGTGAAAAATCATACTTCTTAACTAATTTAAATTAAAAGACAATACTAACATATTCTATATTTTCAGAAGAATCATGTGTCACAGAGAATTGTAAAAGACGAGATCAAACGAAAAATCAGCTTTTAATTGAATTCTTGTTGAGTAGCTAATGACTGCTTTACATTAAATGTTTCTAATTTTATCAGTTTTTTGGTATGTATTTTTCTGACTAAAAGGAATTCTTCGTCTTATCTCTTAAAATTAATTAAAGAACTTGTTCACTGTTTGATTTGCTTTGTTGATACTTCAGTGGATTGTATCTGTAATTTTTTGTTTTAAAGTAATTTTTCCGAACGAAATGTTTATGTGCTAGAGTAATTGGAAAATAAATTGGTTATTCAAATTTAGATTATAAAAGAAAATTAATATTTTAGAATTAATTGTTTGACTGTAATGTAGTTTCATTCAAAACAAAATTGTTTATAAATATTCAGTTTTAATTTTCAACAGTGCCTAGTTTGATTTCATTTAACAATATTTTAAGTAGTGCGCCTGCATATTACGCATTTGTATTGAGCGATAGCAAATAAAATACAAGCTCGTATGTAAATATCGACCTTTATAAATAATGTAGTAAACCGTTTGTTGTTGACCGCTGTTTGACAAAATGAAATAATTTTCACAAATAGAATAAATAATTTGATAAAATACGATTTAATGTGTTAAAAACAAATACTGGTCAAGCGGTGTTAAACAGAAATGTCAATATTTTACGAGTAAAAGCTTCTGTAAAGGAGAAAGGGAAAAAGCAAACATTCACTGGATAAAAATACATCAAAAGACGGTATCAATGTCTAAGTAAAAACGTACACACTTGAAGGCATTCAGTTTATTTAATTTTCATATTTCTTGATTTGTTAAATTTCATATACGTTTTGCGAATTAGAAGTTATATTTTATTGAAATCAAAGCGTTTTATTTCTTATAATTTTGCATAAGGATAAATTAAAAATTTGATTGATTAATTATTACAGATCAATTAATGTGATTAAAATCAATAACAGTTGTTACGTTTTACTTCATGTCGAAAGAATGCTTTTAACAAATTAATAATGATATATCATAAACCAATAAAATATTATTTTATTATTTCTTATCATAAAACAACATAAAAAATCGAACATGAATTAAATCTAACAGTTAAATGGAATTATGTAAGACTTGGTCAGGATTTCTTGAGGGTCAAAATAACATACTTTTTACGACTTAATTTTGACATACATCAAAAAGGTGAGATATTCGACAACTTATTCGACAATTATAACAGGTAAAAAGACAGGTCGGCCACTTTGTTCAAATTACTGAATTAATTGTCTACAGCGTAGCCTTGAGGCAGAAATGTTCATAGAGATCGATGGATCAACGGGGACAGTGATGAAATAACTGTTTGTTCTTAAAACCTTTGTTATTTCCGTAATTTGTCATCATACGGTACTAATTACGGCACATTCTTTACAAGTTTATCCCTTACTTCGAACAAGAACGAAAAAGTGAAAAGTCATGGAAATGTTAAAAAAATATATGATTGATTAATTTCACATAATTGATTTGTATCGGTCGATTTTATTACCTTCTATTTCTACAATACTGTTAATTGTGTTATCGATTAATTATATTAATTTCACGTCAATTTTGCGTCTCTCATAAAATGTTTAGAATGTTTATGTTTGTCTACGTTTTCTTTCATTTACATTTTATCGTCCGTTTATTAATTTGGTGATGCAGTCACGATGTGTGAATTCTATTAACTTTAACGTAAAACTGTTTTAAAACAGTTACGTTTTCTGATTGAAACAGGGAAAATCGATATAATAACGACGGCCATTAACTTCAGAGACAACTTTCACTTCCGAATTCATTAACTGAAACAATATAACCAACAACTTTTCTGCATTTAATGCCGTATAGTTTTATTGGCAGCAAAAAATTTGTATTTTGTTTTGATTGTTAACTAGTTATGTGCTATAAAATATCTCAATTTGTACCAGAGCTGTTGTAGTCAAGTCATATTTGGGAAATACACTCAACTGATGCGACATTTAAACAGCACAGGGTGTAGACAACCCTTTACCACATGCACAATATCAGCCATTACAAAATAAAGCAGTAAAAATACAACATTAAGAATTTTGAACAAATTTCTGACCTTTTAATTTTCAAAGACAAGGGCCATTAATGAAACGGAAAAAATTCTGCTGTTTAAGGATGTTGCATTTTCAATAATGTGCGATGTTATTCTTCCAAAAATATTAGAAATGGACAATTTACTGACATAAACATAATGACACAGCGATAGGAGGAAAAGTTAAATGAAGCAGGGAGTATTAATCCTTTTGTCGACAAAATTAGTATAAATTTCGTTTATGGATGTGTATAACTCGAGAAGGTGTTGTTCGACAGATGATTATTCTATTTTCCAGACCATTTACCTCCTAGCCCTATCTGTCAATGATTTAAAATAAGTTTAAAATCTATTTGATATAAGAAAGGTATTTTTCAACTACAGTGACCACATATTTGAACAACTTTTTTTCAATTTTTAGA
>JAOXYI010000033.1:912466-925184 GCA_028566495.1 Lithophaga antillarum
ATGTGCTAAACAACCATGGTGTATTGCTAGACGATAAAAATATCAATCTGAACACAGAAATTGTGTTTCACATCAGAAGACCATGGTAAGCATTTACTGTCAATTGACAGTTATTTATCTTGTAATAATTAATAATTAATATGTAGTACATCACAAAAAAACTGAATCATCACATCCATTTAAAACAAAAAAAAAACAAAAACAAAAACAAAAACAAAAAAAAAGAGAGAGAGTGAAGATATCCTAACTTGGTACAGTTACCCATTTCCATTTGTATGTGTACCCAGACATCCCCCTTTTCTATCTGGATTTTCTTTAAAAATATGAATACAATACATAATTAGAGAAAGAAGGTGTGCTCACCTGTACGTACTAGCATACCAGTTAAAGCAACCATAGCTATAGGGTAACTGCATGTCATGTCGCACAAGAAACTAAGTTAGAAACAAGAAACAGCAAGGTTTGATGACAATTTGTCTTGGATTTTGAATGAAATTTAAACATTTTTGAGAGGCCAGTATATATTTAGGGAAGAACTATTTCATTTTATGGAGGTGGTCACTGGAAGAAACATTTGATCCCGATGACTTTTTGGAAAAATTTAGACCAAGAGGTGTCTTTGAAATATTTTTCTTCAGTTGAGATCCTTATAATTTTTTGTTCTTTCACCCTTTTCATGGTCCTGGAATTTTTTTTTTTATTTCTAGCACCTCCTTTCCCTAAAAATTAATTGGTTCTTCCCTTAAAGTCTTGTAAGAGCTTGCTTATTAAACGAAAGAAGATTACTGGTATTATAAACGATAAATAAGAAAGGAAGATCATGAGAAATGTGCTCATATTCCTAGCTTACTGGGTCAATATTTTGTCTTCTCTTTCTTTAAATGCATTCTAACTCTTAGTTTGACTATGGTTTAATTTACAATTAAGTAGAAAACAACCTCAGTTGAATATCTATTATATAACTTACATTTTATACTTAAGACATTTTCTAACTTAACTGGGTAGTAATTTCTGTCCGATTATTTCCAAGTTTATCACCCCGATAAATGGTCTTTTAGTTAAATTATTATTGTCTCTTGATTGTCAGTGTCACTGCAGTTCTGTTATATGCTGTCTTTAATATATTCATAGCCATACTAGGAAATTAAAGGTTTTTCTGTTATTGCACGATTTGGATGAGAATAATTTCAGAGTTTTTGTTTAAAAGCTACTGAGTTTATAATACACGTCTGATTAATGTCCGAAGTAAGCCTGGACACAATACTTAAAGACCTAGTATTTCAACAGGTGGAAGTTAGGCGCGAAAAGAAAGTTCTGGTTTATTATTCATGAAAGGGTGATAAAGCCTATGTTTGTATTAAGCATCAGACCGAAAAATACACTCAGACATATTTCATCTACAAAATCATCCCATTACATCATTGTCATGAAATTGCTGCTTTGGAAAACCATTTAATCTTCTTAGAGTGGTCATTTCTCGGCACTATTAATAATATTTTCTGACAATTTCTGGACACTAACGACTTCTTATTACTAGCTTGTCGTGTGACAAGTGCCATACAGTTGACAGGATACGTTGATAAAGTGTCTGTTATCTCCGTATTTACGTCTTGGTTTTACGTTTCATTTAACATTCCAATATAATATTCAGTCGGTGAAGGTTCTTACTTTTCCATTTTCGAGAGATAATTTCCAATAGTTGTTTTTAATTACCGCTAAAAATCATGAAAAGTCTTATTGGTAGGTTATGTATAATTCTGTTCGTTCTACATAGGCAAATGAAGCTGTTATACAAACGAGTGAAAAAACAAGAACGGAATCGAGCAGTTTTCGTAGAATATCACCCTTGAACTCTCGTACATGTGTCGGTATCAATTTGTTGCAAATAAAAATGGTTTCTGAATTTTATATCTCGTTACACTCAATAGGCAACAGTCCTGGCCGGCCATAAGTCTGTCCGTCCAAAGGTCATTGATCTGGTTGGATTTTGATATAACGTCTAGTTGATCCCTTTAATTACATTTGCTTGCTTAATCGATCTTAATCAGCTTTATGCATGCATATTGCTTCTAATGTTACAAATAATCCAAGTTCTTTTCTGTGGTCTAAATATACTTTCCTTCTCTGGCCATATAACGAATGAGCGCAGTTTTTGTTTTTGATATACGAGGCCTCGGTGGCCGAGTGGTCTAGGTAGTTACAGTCATATCTAGCACAGAGCTCCGAAGTGTCAGCACTGGGGTTGTGATTTCGAGCATCGCATATGGTTCGGTGTGCTCGACTCAAAACTTAATTGACAAGGATTGTCTTCCTGCCGTAGGTCGGGGGTTCTCACTGGGTACTTCGGCTTCCTCCCCCAATAAAAGCTGGACGCCACTATATAACTGACAAAATGCTGAAAATGGCGTAAAGATCCCAATCAATCAATCAATTCTTTTTAATATGACCAATGAATTCGTGATACATGAATACTGTATGAAAAGACGGACACGCAGTATTTCCAGGATTATTCACAACATATGGAGAAATCATCGTCATCCAACCTAATTTGCAAATCCGCCATACTGGGAGCTTTTGGCTACATTTTACCATATATAATATATAGCAGAATTTTTAAAAATACAACAAATGTAAGGTTCAAGTTAAAAAATATAGAAGTTTCAACCAGAACATACAAAATAAAAGCAAAAAGAAAAGCGCGAACAAATGAACTCGGAGTTCTCACGGCAAGTAAAAATTCGAAGCGGAAACCCTTTAACATTATATGTAAAATAAGGTCAAGATGTTTGAAAATCACATTTTGGTGAAGTTGCAACGAAAAACTCACAATCAAGACCTGTAAAAGTGTTATATTAATCAGCTGATAGGCACCATTTCTTAATATGATGATTTTGGGTAATGCCAACTACCATTATATTTGTTCCATGCAGATACATGAATTTTCTTATTACACTGTCTTTTTTCGGCCAGGTATGGAATGCTGTCATTATTTTGTACATCGTTGCTATTAGTTTATTCTGACTTGTGAATCAATGTCTTACATACTGGTGTTTATTAATTGAAAAGCAAAAGTCGTTAAAACGCGTGTTTCTTAATGTTATTCTGTTTTGTTTTGTGTTTTTACAGCTATTTTCATTCATGTCCATTAACAATCCCTTCTTCAACATCCTTTCCGTAAACAGCTTGCTATCTGGTTGTTAGACGAGACGGACATCGTTCCCAGTGTCATCAAGTTTAACTTATGGTGTTTTTAAGTAGCTGGGGTAATTAGGTATCGAATGACTGCCAAGTCATAAAGCAGCACATTATATTGCAATTTACTGCTGAATAATCGTTACGCCGGATATGTTTGCTATCCGAACCCATTATTTTACCGCGTTGTTGGCCAAAAGCGGATGAAGAAGTCAATAATGAGACTGCAACAGTCTATAAAGATCGCTAAAGGATATATACAAATACTGCTATTAAACTGGTTAACTTCTTTGTTCTAATTCGACCACAAAAGACTTATTTCGTCTCTCCGTCTTGCATCGTTCATCGCCCTTCGTCATGTGTAAACAATCAATTTCCGTGATATAGCTTTAGCTTCCCTTCACTAATTATTTTGAATTTACAACAAAATTTTATTTTTAATTTGGACAAAAGTAAATTTTTTTATAAATAATTTATTGTATGCTATGTAAAATGAAGTCTGAAAATTTACTGATTTTCCTGGACATTTACATACAGTAAATGCTTATAGTAGAAGACACTGAAAGTCTATGTTTTTGGGTTTTGTTTTTGTTTGTTTGTTTGTTTGTTTTTTTGTTTATTTTTTGTTTGTTTGTTTTGATATTTTTTTCTGTACACTACAAGAATCTAAATTACACCGACTATAAAATTCATATTGTGATGTAATTTTGTATGTGTGTGATCAAGGAAAAAGAAAAATCTCATCATTTAAATTCCTGTTAGCAACTCTTCTATGACATGATAAGCTAGTGGTCTGTATTGGTAATTGTGACTAACCTCCTAGACCGTTTGGTTTTACTGACACAGAGGAAAGCTAGCATATCTGGAATATACAGTTTTGAATAATCTAGCGGTAAATGAGTGACTTTTAATGTTGAAAAAGAACTTATGTTTAAATCCATTATTTATCAAAAAATAGGATCGTTTGCATCTTTAATCCAGAATTTGTAGATCTAGGATTAATGACACTGTATAAGTGTACTTCACTTTTTCTCACTAACGCCCAAAAACTAATTTTACTCATCACTGTACACTGTAAACAGTTTTGTGACTGCAGATGAGGAACACCATAAAATTTACTATGGTTTTACTCAGGAACTAGGAATTTCCTCGTGTTTATCCATATCCATTATTTTGAAGAAAAAAAAAAGCGTGTCCGAAGTACCTTAAAAACAAAGTTCAATAATCATATGTACAATAAAGGTGACCTATGGTTATGTATAGTTACCTGTCTATCTAAAGCAAGACTTTTTAAAATTTAGAGTAAGTTGAGTGAGCTAGTGATTGTTGTTTAAAGCCAAGTGAGAGAACAAGATGGCACAATTAAGCTGTGTAATATGAGAGGTTGTTACAAGGTCATGATATCCTTGTGAAGGAAAACTTCCACAGGTTGCTATGCATTGCAATTACTCTTGTCATGTTGGTAGTTGGTTATACCTATATACAATGGAAAACATCAGAGAGTTATCTCTTGTTATCAAGCAACGTAAGGAGAAAACATTTGTCAAAGGGAGACAACTTTACATCAACAAATTATCTCCCTTAGCTAAGTTATCTCATTTCCTTGCTAAGAGATAAATAATAAAAGCACTGATGCAGTCGAAGCTGCGCCTCTCGTAGCAGTACAGCATCCACAACGCAGGTAGGTTTGTGGTTAAAAGAAACTATCTTCCTTTTAAAATTAACAGACCGTGAAGTCCGCTAAATCACCAGTGATTGTGTATTGACCATGTTGACTCTTCGAATGGAAATCAGACTCTTGTCTAAGAGTGTGCAATGTAATCATTGTTAATTTTATCACAAAATGCGAGACAATGGTTTTTCTAATCATGTAAAAAATTTTATTTTGAATTCTGAAGATTGTTTTTCAGGTTTAATCGCTGATTTTCCATCAGTATGGACAGGTGAGAAAAAGTCGGTCGCGTCTAAAAAATTAATTAAAAAATAGTTAACGTGCTTGTCACAACTCAAAACTTTCGTATCTTATTGAGAACAGACATAACATTAATTTATGTGCAAAATTTTGTCTTATATTGATGATGATTTTTAAAACAGCATAATTAGTGAAAATCGTCTGATACTAGACGAAGTATTGAAGGAAAGATAACCTTGTATGTTACCTGTAATGCCATTTTATATGGCGGGTTATTTAAATGCTACTACAAGAACGATCGAAATCCTCGATTTCATTTACCTTTAACATGTGCACTCTTGAAATATCTTTTAAAAATATTTAATACTGTTTGAAGTCCACTGGGAGTTTTAATTTAGTTCCAAAATAGCAAAACCATACAACATACATGTACCAAGGGACGAATCAAGCATACCACACTTTTGCCGGTCACACCCGCTTACTTTCCATCGAAAATATCACCAATTTTGATATTGTTTCTTTAATGACTTGTATCTTGTCACAACTTGGAAATGAGTAAATTGAAAGATCGATCTTTTATTTATTTGTATATTTTCCCAGACGATTTTAGGATGTAATTTTTATTGCACGTAGCAACTTCTGTAAACAACCGTGTATACGATTTTCACCTTATCATGCTTATCTAACAGAGAGTTTCAATTCTTTTATTTGATCTCAACCAGAAATCTTACTGAACGAAATTTTTAACAACAAAAAATTAATAATAATTATAAAATTATGCTCGTACACAGTACGGTCATATATAATATTTAAAGTGGGAAATAAAGTTACTTGTAAATTAACCTGATGATTAATTTAAGAATTCTGAAAGCTTTGTTTACTTTAATACAAACAAAACAATATAAATCTCCATATACAATCATACTGAGCGTTTTAAGTATAAACATGTTACAAATATCAGCAAATACAACTTTTGACAGATATACAAAAC
Source organism: Lithophaga antillarum (assembly GCA_028566495.1). Classification (NCBI taxonomy): domain Eukaryota; kingdom Metazoa; phylum Mollusca; class Bivalvia; order Mytilida; family Mytilidae; genus Lithophaga; species Lithophaga antillarum. The sequence continues at coordinate 918,562 of JAOXYI010000033.1, forward strand.
ACTGACGCCATATATTTGGCGCGAACAATTCAAATTTCAGTTTGCAACTGTTTTCTAAATTTCAGCATGTTCAACCTCAAGACTGTTTTTCTTTCCTAGCAACACTTTCATTTTTTATGTTATAAATACTAGTAGCAAACGTTGCATAAGTTAAATTATCTTAAATCAATTATAAGCACATTTGGTAGCCATTAGTTCGGAATGTTGTTTCTTACAAAAATAGAAAAAAAAGTTACGAAACTGCGCAATCACCTTTAGCTCTTGTCGATCTCTTCATCTTCGGTTTGCTTCCTCGACGAATCAGACTGCGACTGCGTGAGAATTTTGACTTGTCCTCTGTGTGATCTTCTTCCGGATTTGTAGTTTCTGGTTCCGGGCATTCCAAAGAATGCACGCTCATTCTTCGAAGCAAAAAGCGATCAGAGTGTTTGGCTCTAGGGGTTTTAACTTGTTCTAGCAATAATTTGAAAATGTCCGTAATTCCCATGTCATCTTTGGCTGAAACTTCAATGAACCCGCCTCCTAAATCTTCGTTGTAAGCCCAATTGAGAGCGTCGAATCTTTCAATTTGTCTATTATTTTCTTCGTCTAAATGATTACCTACAATTACACAGGGAATTTCATGATAATTTTCTCGTACTTCCTTAATTTGCTCCCATAATTGTTTCACCTCCTCAAATGTTTGTTCATTCGTGATTGAATAGACGAGAACAAAGCCGTGAGCATTTACAATATTCAGGCGCCGCATTGCTGGAAAGGCAATATTCCCTGCCGTATCAAGAAAATCAACTTTCAGATGAGTTCCATTGATATCATATTCCTTCGCAAACAAATCTTCAATTGTTTCTTTGTATTTTTCACTGTACGTTCCAAACAGAAAACGTTGTAATACAGAACTTTTACCGACTCCTCCCGCTCCCAGAAAGACAACTCGGTTTCGTTGATCAATGTCCACCATGGTGGAATGTTTGCTATGTTTATATCACACAATTTTTTGACGATATTCCGTCATACTATTATTAAAAAGAGATCAAAGGGATATTTTATATAAAATCCAGCGGTTATCTAAAGTTTACTAGAAACTAGCTGATATCATTACAGCTGCGACACATCAGAAATTAACATCGACACGTCAAGGAAATAATTAATTATCGAACGTTGTGTTAATCATAAGCCACGTCCACCTGTTCATGTAAAATACTGTTCACCTGCAAGAAAATGAATGAAGTAAATTAATTAATCTATATGTAAAAACAACAAAATCAATCTTTTTCACAGTTACAGGAGAAAGAGGAAGTCAGCTGAGAACAAAATAATATCTGAGAAAAATCAGATCACTGATTTCCATTTTGATTTTCACAGTTTATAATGAAAAAAAAAGCGGAAAATAATATGTGAAAATGTAAAATTTATTTACTGTTTATTACGATAAAACGCATGATTTAAAGTGTATAAAAACGACATTGAATTCCGACTTTTTCTCATTGTAAGGATTTGCCAACGGTGGCGTTATTCCAAACAAACTTAAGAAAACGTAATTATTCTGTTTCGATTCTTACTTTACGATGAAGTCCATTCTGTACATGTACATGCGGATGAAATAAATTAGATACGTATAACCAAGCAACTACACTGGCGTCAAATATTATTTTGATATTTGCAAAATAATTTCCCAAAGTGTCATTCCATTGTGAACTGAATAATATTTTTGTTAAAACGGAGGCCACCAAATCTATAACACGATCAGTGCATTAGAAAAAAGGCTCTGGATGACAAGAATGGAACAAAATGGAAAAATTGGTTCACAAGGTTTAATTTTTAATTAAGCTATAATTTAAAGTCCATTCTACAAATGATTTTGAAATGATATGCAACTTCATAACCTTTGCTTTCCATTACTGCAATTACAAAATAAATTAAAGTCTTAACCATTGAAAAAAAGGAAAAAAAAGAACAACCAAGCGCACAAGTCATTTGATTTGAGTTTTAAATATAGAAGGACATCAAAGCGTATATACGTGCTTGTATTGTTACTTTGTTAAATTCAAATATTTTGTCATATATATTTCACATTGTGCTTTCTTCTAGTAGAAGTATTTTTGTCAAAATAGAAAAGAGGCAAAACTGACAAGCAATATGCTTTGTGAAGCATGTTTGCAATTATTACATATAATTTTATCAGATTAAACATTGAAAATATACGGTTAAAACTCTTTCAACTACCAGTATAAGCATTACCCAGTGATAGAGACACGTAAGCCATATGGTCAATGAAATGTATACAGATAATTGAAATGTATACCAATATACGTCTAAAATCAATATCAGTAGGCCAAAAGTTCGAGAAAACAAAACATCACATAAACACGCAAAACCAATATAATTTGTTGTTATTTTCAGTTTTATCCAATATTGATAGAAATCGGATGATTAAGAATCAATATCAATTCAATTAAAAAACGATTGGTATTTTGTCTGTTACAATTGTGTTATTTTCTCCTGGGCTTTTGGCTTGAAATGAATCCGAATTAAGTTTGACTGTACAGTCGATTACTTGTCGATGGCAGAGAAATATACATGAAATGTATTGGTTTATATGAAACTTGCAGATGGAATATTGTGAAAAATCATTACTTTAACCAAAATATAAAAGAAAATTAAATAAGATAATGTGCTTAGATATCCATATACTTGTTCATTGTTGTATCATAATGCGGTTGAAATGAATTGCTGTCTTTCTTAACGTTGTATAGAATACTATTTAGATATGGCATTAGTGGCGTCTTTCAAAGTTCGTTCTAGAACTTCAATCATTACAGATAAAATCTACGATTCTGTATTACTTTTCTTTACACGAATAGTCCAAATACGAAAAGAAAAGGTCTAATCACAGCTTAGAAAATTAAGGTACAAAAATTAACACTGATTTCAGGATTAATACAATTGAGTCCAATGTCCGAAAATATATCCCACCATAATTCAAAAATATGGTCTATTAAATTTATGCATTGTGTATGTTTTATGGTGAACAAAATCTTTGATATTTTTCAAAACTTTAAATCTGTCAAATGAACCTCCAATTTCACACACACACACGGCTATTTCTAGCATTATTTAGAGGTAACCGAAGTGTTAATCGTATGGGAGTGTTGCATGTCTGTCTGGCCATCATGCATGTTAATGCAGTATATTAGATTCCACAATTACGTGCATATAGTATATAAATTAAACTAACTTTATTGAATAGTCGACCGTCTTTGAATCAGATTTTCAAGGACACAATCAGTTAAATTAAAGATTAATGACATTTTCCTTGTAAAACAATCCTAGTCAGTAGCTTAGTAATTGATTTAAGGATTAAATTTCAATATTTTCCAGCAGCTTTTTATCAAAAGCACTTTGACATTTATTATTGCCCACACATTGCATATGATATCTATGTACATGTATTACGTCATTGAATGAATTTACTATTATATTTATATAGAACTATACCTGCAGTATAGAAATGTCCGCTGGGCCAATACAAGAAAAGTTGGTTAGTACAAACCATAAGTCCGTACTGGTCAAGTTTTGTCTGTATTGTATGTTTCACGAAGGAAAACACCCTCTCGAGGGTTGATAACTTTAATATACACCCCTTATGAAGGCAATAACGGTTTTATTATATCGAAAGTATAAACAGAAGGGCATAGTCAGTAAATAAAAAAGACACTTATTTTAATAACTTTTTTTGGAAACAGTAACAACAGTAAATCAAGTTTTAATATGTTTGGTTACAGTAATGTTGTAATACGTAAATGGTTTTAGACTCAAAAACGTATTGTAAACGAACGTCCGCTTGACCGGTAGACAATAAGTTATGTTTTCCCGGGAAGCTACACTATTATCTCCCTCGGTGGCAAATTTTCGAAAGAACATCAAAGTATTGTCAACTTGATTGTCCGGTGGACAATTAGTATTATCAACCGTTCTAATCACTATGAAGCTTGCTGACACGTTTGTTACGTTTACTCGTTCAGAAATTCTTCGTACTGTGCCTCGTGATTGACAATATCCATGTTCATAAAGCCAAGTCATATACCACATGCGGTCATGGATTACTTTAATAAATTACTGAATAATAAGCCTTTATTAGTGTAATAGCTTATAATAATCATATTAGACCATCTATATTTGTGCGTCTGGTTCCTGAATATTAACAAATACAGATCTGGAGGTCCCTAGAGAGATAACTAATTCACGACTGGTTGTCGACAAAGCTTACAGTGAAAGGGATCTAGTGCTTAGCTTATAAAACAAATATTGCGTTCAATATGTATTACATAACTCGTTCTTTTGCGATATTTTACAATTATAATCGAACTATAATCAATATTTGCAAAATTATTATTTTTCCATATTCATATATATGCCAATGTGTCAAGAGAATTTCTTAATTCCATGGCTTTAAAGAACTTGGATGTTTTGTCGATGCAATAAATTGTGTTTCTTTGTATCTTTGATTCTATTCCGTTAAATACCAAAGGATTGACAATAAATGCAAAAAATTACCAGCTAAAATTGTAACGCTTCAAAAGCCAACTTAGTTTTTTTCTCTTTTCTCTTTCATTTCCGTTAAATACAAAATAATGTACAAAATTGTCCAAAAAATGTTTTCTTATTTCCATTTCTTTAAACGTCAATAAATACAAGAGAGGCTTCTTTCCTTCATTCCTTTTTCTTTACATGTAGCATTAATTTTAGTACAGAATGTCTATTTACACAAAGAAATGATGATGTCAAGATACGAAATTAATTAATAGTGCAAAATACTTCAGGAAGAAAGGTTACTGCTCGAAATTATGACGGGATGTGCACTTATGGGAACTAAGATATACATGTATCCGAATCAATATTTACGTCTGAAATAAGACACGCAATATTAACGGAAGTTATACCTTTAGAAATACCCCAGACTATCATAAGTGACTGACACCTTGAATGATTACTGATAGCATGGAAAGGCAACGAATTACATGCACATCCCGTGTACCAAATTTTAGAAAGTATCCCTTCTCCTTTCCAGCGGTAGTTGTTAAATCTGCTAATTTATTGTTTATTTGACGTCTACAAGTGCACAGTCTTACCATGGAAGTACAGTCAATATCATACTTCCATGGTCTTACAAATATACATCACAACATTACGTGAAATAATCGAAGCACAGAAAAAATTCGCACAAAATAGAATGCGAGACATTTATAAAAAAGACATGTTACCAACTATGATTAATTTAGATTATACAAAATGTATTTCTGAATGATCATTTCTGCCTTTCATATGATATACTATAGTGTTAACAGAATAAGCAATGTACATGTATGTATTTATATTACTCAGGATTCTACAATAACCCATAATGATGTCGTTATCAAATGCAGATCTAAATTAAATGCGTTCTAACCTTTCAAATATAATTATTTGAAGATAAAAAAAAATAAGTAGGTGTTTTATTTTGAGAATAAAAACACTTTAGATTTTTCCGTTAATACAAGATCAACATTGATTTTGCTGCAATGCAAGTTATTTGTGCATGTAAGTTTCACAAAAACGAAACATAACTTTTAATTACCTAATTGCAAAACAATTCCAAAGCCTTCATGTAATGATATATAATTTAATTTCAAACGAAGACGATAGTGAGCCTTTTTGCACTGCTGACAAGAAGACAAAGCTCAGCAGATTAGCAATAACCTAATCTAGTAAAAATGAAACTAATGATCTCGAAAAAGCAAACGGATTTTATGTTTGAATAAAATAAATATTCAAATTTTACCTGAAGCATGACGTATTTCAAACGTTTTTCCTGTTATATCAGTATAACACCCTTTTCTTTATTACCAATATCCTGCACTTCAATAGACATTTGTACCTTTACCGATCTTTCAAGGAAAAAACGTCATTTGCTTGCTCGGAAAATATATTTTACTTGATAGATAATTTTTTGGTCTTATTTTCAATAATTTTTATTCATAAGGTATTAGCATTTTATGGTTTTCCAAATGAAACAGACTGTAATATCACTGTTTTAGAACTAAATATATCGCAATGCTGATACAGTTTGCTTTTCATATCAACACTTCGAAATTATTTACAAATGAAGCAAAAACAATGAAGGCAACTTGTCAAGTATGTTGATATTCATTGCTTATTACATTAATGTTCATTTGAAATATTTAGTATTTTATATGAAGCACGATATTTGGAAGATTCGTCACAGTGACTTTTCTTTAACGTTTAGTTTAGAAGTCAGGTTATCCTTTGCCAGAATTAAAAGCAGAATTATATGAAGAAACTGACAAGCTAACACGATCTGGTTATTAAATTAAAAAGTAAAATGATTAGAATTTTAGTTTCAATATTAATTCGTGCCAACATATCCTCAGTGAAACGAACAATGAATATGCTGCAATAAAAGGAATGAAAATAGATTAAGCCCCACTACTACTTTTTCCATCTGAAAGTCTTTCTAATATAAAAAAAGTCAGAATATTGAAAGATGAAACTATAGAATGCTTTGGTGAGTAAAATACACCAATAGGAACAGAAATTTAATCATTAAATCATCTCGCATGTAATTT
>JAOXYI010000033.1:925284-938571 GCA_028566495.1 Lithophaga antillarum
AAATACGATTTAAAAATTCGAGCAATTATATATTTTTTTTAATACTTTACTGCATATTTGAAATAATCAAAAATGTAAAATAAGACTAATTATTGATAATCATAAATCACCAAATATTTTCACAAAACATTAATAAAGTAACGTGGACATAAAAGTTAGTTCATGATTCACATGTATTCGTACATTTTTCTTCACATTTCTTTATGTATTGAATATTTTCCTTGAAATGCACAATTTAAATAACTTATGGCTTACATATAATTTTAATAACGGCTTATAATTAACATTTATGCTCTTCTATCTAAATTATTAGATTAATAAAACCATTTCCCAGTATATTTCAGTTTTTAAGGGAATAATTACTTCACACATGTAATCAGTTCTGCCTTGAACATCTTTCTCCACGTACATTCTTAAATATTCTATATTATTTGCCCTAATGAATTTGTGATCCTCCCCACTTCTTTCAGCTGAATCTGACATCCTATGTTATCACTCTTTAATCCCCAAAAACTGGGATAATCAGTATGTAACATATACCCAAATTCCATATATGGACCTAGGAAACTCCTCCCTAGGTCAAGAAGATTTTATCAGACGAGATGTCAACGAATCGTCATTCAGACGACACTAGAAATTCCATTATTGTGGATAGATGATTATATGATCCATAGTTTTGTAAGTATTTTTTTAATTTACATTTTGGTTATTTGCTTTTTAGTTCATGTACATTATTTGCTTTTGTTTGCTTTTTTAGTTCATGTACAATCTAAGATAAAATTCCACAAGAATATTTAAGCGAAAAAAAAACAATCCAAAATGTCACCGTATATATTTGTGCGCGGTTTTTTGTGCTGATTTTTTTTCATAATATTTGCGCCAGACATGCATTTTATGCTGTTGCATGTAAAAGACTATATGCATATAGTCCGAATGTTACCCCTAAAAATTTTTCCTCTTCAATAAAGGTTTAACTCTATATACTGTTTACAAAGTATTTAGGACAATAGAAAATTTGAAAATATGTTTTTTGTCTCCTTTCAACATGCAGATTGTTCTTACTGTACTTTGACGTTATCTTTAATTACTTTTTATAATTTCCTGGCTCGAAATTCTATTAATTTCCAATAAATTGTACCATAATTTGTTTTAAAAACTCAACACGGATTTTTTTTTTAACTAAACGCAATGATTTTCTTTGTAACTATAAACTGTTCAGTATGTCCGTTACATTCTGTTTTCGTTGGACCTTTAAAAATCAACAGAATTCTAAAATATAGGATATTTTTACTGACCAATTCATAGGAAAAAAATGTAAAATTATGCCTTGCAGTGGCGGATCCAGGATTTCTGCAAGATAGGGGGCACAGATATTTTGTGGACAAGCAATTTTTAATTTTATTTTATTTTTATTTATTTATTTACCATTTTTTGCCAGAAAAATAGTCACAGAAGAACGTTACACTCCCGTAGCGTCATACCAATTGTTTTTAAGGATATCTAACACATTCTCTGTCCAGTGTGGTTTTGTTTTACAAAATTTGTGCATTTGTGATTGTTTGCAGGATTTTCATACAATAAAAATAACCAATGAGGCTGGTTAATTTTTTTAACAATTTCAGTATACAATGTAGGATCTTGAAATATCTTCTTCATATATGATTCACTATACTTTTACTTGAGTGTTTTATCAACATCCAAGAATAATTTGAATATGTAAATTAAATCTATATACAGAATATTCCTTACTACTATATTACAACATTAGATAACCTATTTACAATTAATTTTTTTTTAATTTTCTTATTGTTTTATTGGTTTTTTTTTATTTTGAGCTACATGTACATGTAACTTTCTTAATTTTGTCTGCGAATAAGTTATGCCGATACATGTATACTCTTTAATTCAAATTATGAATTTTTCCAAAAAGAATTTGTATAAGTCTTGAAGATTTAAAGGAAAAGTGTTTCAGGACAATTATTTGTGATTACCGATACTTCGTGGCAAACATTTTACTGACTGTCCTAAAATATTAAGTGGAATTAATGATCATTTGAAAAAAATCAGAACGAAGTAAATGTATTGTATTTTAACTGTAGGATAAGGCAAAAAAAACTAAGAATTTCTGTTTTCCTAATTAACAAAAATAATAATAACACTAATATTAAGATGCTGATCAACTGACTTTTTAAATTTTCTACTTAGAGGAAAATGCTAATAAATAGAAAGGATTGTAATCTGAGTCAGTTCTACCTTGCATTTTTTAATTTTTCAAAGGTTGATGTAAGATTTTGAAAATGTAAACGCATAACACAAATAGAAGCACGGAAAAATCTTATACGTATATATACCGGCAGCTCAGAAGTGTGCATCCTGATAAAATAATAAATTAAGAAGTTTTTTTCGGCTAATTCTAAACTTAAAAATGAATTAAATAAGTAAGTAAGCAATAAATGTACGATCGGTCAGACAACAAATGAAAAAAAAATCCTCTGGAGGTACTTCCCCCACAAGATTATGAGACTAAATTATCACCGTTAGGAAACGGAAGACTTATTTGATATAGTCAAAATAAAGGAATAAGTTCATTACCATTATGAGACGGGATATTCCGCATTCAAATCGATTTGTAAAAAATCACTTGACACTTATCTCGTGAAAATCCAGCGAATATCCTCAAATTAATACAGGGTATTGAAATAAAGTTAATATCTTCGAATTTTTATCTAAAATGTTTGTGTTAAAGCCCTATTAGCATCCTCCATTGTGATAAAGGACACTTTCCAATATATTTGACATCCATCTTTACAGATAACTTTCATTTAGAGTTATCAGTTTAATGTCAGTCAATTTTTGACACTTTTTGTTTGAATTTTTGCTTATCATACAAACATGATTTTAACAATTGAAATTAGCTGTGAGATCCACCTATATTAAAATAATGTTGGTTCTCCTACTTTGAAGGTTGAAAAGGTACGTGGGAATGAAATTATAAAAAAAATAAATGCGAACAGTTATGGACCTCATTTAGGCTTAAAAAAAACAGCGGTCATTATGAGCCCTGAATCTTAGTTTAAACATAAACAAAATGTATATTAATTCAGTAATATTAGATAGAAGGCACCCCTAAATCTTCCCTGTAGAGTCAGCCTGTTGCACTAGTTATGAATATGGAGCTTTTCAGAGGCAGACTCGCTGCTCTTTTAGAAACTTTTTGGGGGATTTTTTTTGTGCCCTGCAAATGACCAAAAACTAATGAGGCGCTTCTGTTTTCAAAAGTTCTTGTTTTTATTCTCATTAAAATTATTTCCATACCTCTTTGACTGTTTTCAGTGATAGAATATTTGCTAAAATTATGTTGTACCAGAGTACAGCACTCCTCTTATCCACATAAAATTTTTAAAACTTGAAAACCACTTCACAGTTGGTGAATCATTTAGTAGTGTCAAACACCTCTGATATCGCTTTAAACGGTCAAGCACTTTGAATTAACTGGGTATGGAAATTATCTGTGGTTGTGTATGACAACCAAAATAAATTCCTGTGAAATCGGTTCCACTGGAACAATTATAATATAAGGTTTATTCCGTTTGGAATAAATTTCACAAAAAATTTCCTCCTTGAATTTAATTTACAGAAAATAGGTTTCTTTGGAAATTATATCAGAAAAACTGTTCCACTGAAACTTTTTTCACATATAAACTTTTTTTGCTACATGTGCACTAAGTGGCCAGAACTTTGGGCAGAATAATCATCATTGCAGCATAGAGTGGTTGAATACTGTTTAACGCCAAGTCAGCAATTTTTCAGCGAGGCGAGAACAAATTATTTTGTGTGAAGCAAAATTTTTTATGTCTGCTTGCTACTAGACCAAGACGCTGGGCTGGATATTTATAGTGTTAGCTTAAGGAAGTAACAGATCGCATTAGACACGCGACATCATTCTGACTCCCAGTCGAGCAGTCCTTGTTCAGTCTGTTGAATGTCCTGTGCTTAATGGAAAAGCAGCAAGTACCAGTGCAAATGTTACAGTGTCTGGTTTGACCATGCCTGATTCGAACTCCGATCTCCTGCACTACAGCCGAGCACGCTAACCATTACACCACGGAGGTGGTCTTGCAGGATAGAAATGAAACGCATAATTTTCTCGGTTTGGTTGTGAGATGATGTTTGATCTTTTTTTAGTTAAATAATTTTTAGTCAATTGGTCTTTTTCTTATACATTTAGCAGACTTCTTTACTTTGCTTTTTTATCGTTCTTTCAAATCGTTTGATAAAAATTACATTAACTACTTTTAGTTATTTTCAAGAGTTTAACTAATTACTGATTATTTACAGTAATTTTACTTTCGACAGCTCGTAAACCATTAATATTTTTTTTACTCTGTTTCAATTGGGAATGTCTTTTGGACATAAATACAGACTTTTCTTTAAGAGATATTGTAATAAAAGTTGTTTTTTTTTCACTGGTACAACGTTCAGTAGATGTGCTAAAGGTAATGTTACGTCAGGCTTTTTTTCATGAAAGTCAGGTTGTTTTTTGGTGTTTTTTTTTTCGCTGGTATAGCGTTTTGTAGATGTGCTATGGTCAAGGATAAACAGGTCTTTTGTGTGGGAGTGGCTGAGGATTACAGAAAAACTGTTCCAGTTGAAAATGATTTTTTTTTCGACATCACAGTATATATCAAAATAATCATCTGGTGTATATTCAGGACACATTTATGCAGAACCCTATTCTCTCTATTTTTAGAGAGGGTTCTTTCATTTTTTTTCTAGTTCGATTTTTCGAGAATTTTCTTTAATAATATTTCAACGGCAAAATTATGTCTTGTAAATATTCTTTGAAAGCAATAAACTCTAAGTCATTGATTGACTTTTTGAATCGTTACTTTAATCCTATGATAAATCCATATTTTTGGTTTTATTTTCAAATATGTCTATTTTTTGCAGCTTCTTTTTTGTGAGTTTAACGAAAAATATAGTGGTTTCGCAAATTTTTACTTCTACCAAATTAATACATGCTATACGAGAAAGTTGGTAAGCGACAAAAAAGCTTATACAAAATGAAGAGATTCCTTATTATCCCGTTCAATTTTTCAAACCTGATTTTAAAGAGGAATATGGAAATTTTCAGAGAAGGTATATTTTTATCTAATTCAACATATATTAAGTAAAATATAAAGATATGTAGAAGATCATAAAAATCAAAAACTTTTTCCAGTAAATCTACATCAAAATTCGATTATAATAATAATATGATAAATTGGATTTTGAAAAAAGAAATATTAAACAGAGTAAGGTGATCATTTTCCTAAACTAAGTTATTTTTAACTCTTCAAACTTTTAACAACACTTCAGAAATACTGAAATAAGCCGTCATGGTAGATTTTTCTAGCCTATCCTTTATTCAAATCGGCCTAACTTGCTTTAATACTGAAAATGACATCTTATTTTCTACATAATTCATACAACTTATTCCTTTATTACTGATACAAAAGAAGAGGTGGAAGGATGGATCAGACCAGGGAAGGGGTTACCCTGAAGTTTTTGTGATACGTACATGTAGGCTCGTACTACTTTTGGGTGTATGATTTTGAGATTTCAGTATTTTTAGGGGGTATCAAAAATTGGCAGGTATTTTTGGGGCATTATGCGCAAAAAGTGTAGGGGGGTCAATCTTTTAATAAGTATTTTTGGGTGTCAGGCAGATTTTTGGTATTTTTGGAGGTAAAAATTTTGCCCTCTGATGAGCCTACATGTATGTATCACAAATTTTTCAGAGTACACCACCCCACCTCCTCTTCTTGGGGAGCAGACAGTAGCTCAGTCCTTGGACTTGAAATATTTGAGACATGAAAAAACATAGAACTTAGTGTGTTTGTTTCATTGGTGTTTAACGTTAACTTCGCAGTAAGTGTAATCCAGCTATATCGTGACAGAAAAAGAAACTGATTCAAAATAGATGGACTGCTAGGGTAAAGAATAAAAATAACTGCCATCAGGAAAATAGGATATAACGTGTCGGACATTTAGCCTGTGTACCCACTCCGAAGCCTATCAATAATGATTTTCACAAAGAGGTCTTTACTGTACCCGGAGCAGAGCAATTTTGGGGGACAGGACATCAGATTTAACATTAAAGAATTTGAACCTTGAAATCAAAAGCATATACGAAATAAATGACGTAAGATTCGTTTCTAAAGGGTGTTAAGAAAGTTTGTTCCGAATTTCAACTTATATTTAAACTGAATTATTTAGCAAATCAATTATAGTTTTAACAACTTACATGACTCAAACCTCAAACGTTAAATCAAATGCATAACTGGCTCAAAAATTTTAAATTGTTGTGGAATTTTGCATTTATGGTGAAATAGGTCAAAACGGCATGAATTGAAAATCGGCAAAATTTCTTTATTTTGGGTCATGGAAGTTACAAAAATACTTTCAATGCACACAAAACTCTCGACTTAAAAATGTTTTCTTGATACAGTTTTAAACGTTATTGCTCATGTGTCAAATGAAAGAAAATGAATTTGTTTGAAAAAGGTGCAATGAATTTTTCTGGTTATTTACTCTTTATATCCTTTTCTCCATAGAAAATTCTGGTTCTGACATTTTACCTTATTTTCTTCTGAAACGTTACCATAGCAACGCAGTGATATATCATCCTGGAAAGTACCAAAATTTTAAGATATTTGATGTCAAAAATAATCATAAAAATATTATAGCACAAGATATGTTACCATAGAAATTTTCCAGTGGAACGAACTTTCTTAACACCCTTTAGCATTAGTAAGATTTAAATGATTTTATTAATATGTAAATGTTTGACCAAAAAAAAAAAAAAAAAAACAAGACACCAGGAATATACAAAACAATTTTTTATGGAAAAAATATCCCCAAAATGTTCCATGTTAGTCATTGTAATTTCAGAATTACATTGGGATATCATTTCGAAATTATCATGGCAAAATCATATTTTCTGACACTAAAGATTAAAACGGAAAAAAAACAAAAAAATGCTAGATCAGTTTCAAACTATATCACAGTGAAATATTTTTTCGACATTAATATGTCCGTAATGGGGCGTTCAATGGGACGACGGGCCCTCTGGTTAAGTATCAAACTGTCCCCGGTAATTCATTTGCTTAAAATGGATAATACCAGATTCTTGAACAAAACCTCTCGCTTAAAAATAAGTGAAGCAACGACAGTCGCCAACAGAACAAAAAGTACGACCACTATTATAACTCTTTAATGGATACACAATGTACTTTTGTTGAAGATGTACAAAATTGGGCGTACCATATATTTTTTAGATAGACAGTGTTTACGTATAACTTACGTATAACTCAATCCTGGAAAACCTACAAATTCGTAAACGTTGTCAAATTCAGCAACTTTGAAGAAAACCAAAAATTGGCATTTTATAATATACATCGGCACTATTTCAAAGTTTTCTTGTTTTTTATTGCCTCACCTGAATTTTTCTTATTGGGGTAGAAAAACTCTGTCATAGAATAAAAAAATTCCCATTCACTCCTGTGTTAAATATGGGAAAAATGTCGAATGAAAAAAAAAAACAGAGTTGTCAAATTTGACAACGTTTACAAATTTATAGGTTTTCCCGGAATGAACCGCAGAAACGTACATCACTTTTCCAAAATTATAATTATGACATTTTTCTATGTTGTCCATTACGCAAACGGCCACTCGGCTCTTCATGCATGTAATAGAAAATGAATAGTCGAATTTTGAAATGTTTTTTACAGTAAATAATTTTAAAATGGCAAAATAAGACATATTCAGTTATAACATTTGTAAATATGAATAATTAATCCAAGTTCCGCATACAAAACTGTACATGTACTTACAAAAGAGGTTGAAGAATTTGTTAAAGTTACACGTATAAGGTATATCATATGAAAGTATTAAACGTTTGCAGTTACTTACATTTTAAATCCTATTAAACATTGAGAGCTTGTCACGATGATCGCAAAATTACATGCAAATAATAAAGAATGAAAATGAAATCAGTTCGGTATTTGAAAGAAAAGGAAAAAGCTATAGGGGTGTTTGGGGCGGCAAGAGTTCCTTTTGGCACCCCACCCTGTATCTCTATGCTTATTCCGTCAACCAAAGGGGTGCCATATGGAACTCTTTCCGTTTGGAGGACCGAACGATTAGACACCTAGCGCCGGAAGATACATGTATGAGATGGACACTGGGAGACAGTTCCAAAGTAATCCGCTAAGAAATGGTTATTCTGTTGGAATTTTCCTAGCTTGACAGGACGCGAGAGTGATTAAAGACGAGTTGATGGTAAATGGGAGGGAGCCAGAAACTTATCTATACTGTTTTCCCCCTCCTATATTTGGAATTTTAAAAGTAAGAAAACGGAAATGAAAGTCTCTGAATAAAAAACGAAGTGAAGAATTAAAAAAAACACATTTTAGACAAGTCGACCTATCATCAGACATGCAGTTCATTCTAGTCCGACAGGTCATTTGTCTGTCATTCCGCTACTTCGTTAGTCTGTAGACAATGATGGTATACATGCACTTCAAAAATATTAGGAAATTTCTGCAGCTAACCATGCGCAAAAACTCCCACGAAAGCTATCTGAGGAATGACGCGAATGAGCCTGTAAGATTGAATACTTCCTGCACCACAGCTGGTTCCGTCGTGATATATCTATATAAACAGCTGAATACATGTATGTGGAACGGACGAGGATATGTTGTCATGAAGTGAATTCTCTCTGCTGCTACACAAATATGTCTAAATCCTTTCCGGAATTTGGGAAATTTCAGTTTAAGTTGTAAAGGTTTGTTTGCAGTTCTCAACAATGGAATCTGATTCGTTTATTTTCGATATGTTTCGTAAAAATGTAACTTTCGAGAGAGATCGTGGATTTCATTAAGTCCCATAGATGTTGCTTGATATGTACCAAACATTTTGGATTTTTTTTTTTCTGGTTTGGTTTTTCATTCTATACTTTTTTTGCAAAGTCATCTGAAAATTTTCTCCCACGGCCAAATTCAATATTTAAATCTAAAACGAAAACTTTTATATCAATACTCTATATCTTTGAGATTATGTTGTCAATTTCGAGCAATTTGTTGTAAGTTAATTGTTAAAACCCCCGATAAGGAACGGAAACGAAAATAATCCGAATCGGACGTGCAATGGGGCGGTTTAAACAACTCAAAACATATGCAAATATGAGAAAAATTAGATATGATTTGCTATTTCGAACTCAGGTGAAACGCCTTATGTTTACAAAGCAAACTTATCGTAAATCACGCCGAGAGACTTTAACAGATAAGCCGGACAAAAATATGGTTTCCCGGTTAGGAATAAGCTTGCATTATCGATACACAACTCAACTCAAGATAAACGTTCTGGTTAGGGTTTAAATATGGTTTCCAGAAGTGAATTTTAGTGTTTTATTTAGTCGAATATGTTTCTAAGAAGGATTTTTTACTGAACATTCATCAAAGGTAGGTCGAAATACGAACATCTGATAAATATATTTCAGCATCCAGTGTGGTCATTCGGTATGGTTTTCGAAATATGGGACAGTAATGTGTTTGTTTACGTCAAAGGTCAAATCATTGCATCTAAAAGTAGATTATTACATCAAAAAGTAGATCTCATTGACAAGAAAATTTCATCGTTAAATACCAAAATACAAGTAGTACATGTATACATGTACATGGCAAACCACTGACTTGCCAGAAATACAGGTGCCATTGCGCAACCTTCCGGAAAACAAGGAGGAAAGGCTGTCCATAATTATTTATAAATATACCTAAATCTTGTATTCTGTCATCTCACGTTTAAGTTAAGCGGACCTGTGTCCTTTCTTTCAAGAACAATTAATTTTCTAAAATAAATTCAGCAAATTATCAAACTGGAGTGAACTATGGTATCTGTAGGTTCTTTCTTGACAGCATATATACCTATAGGGCTTAACATTGTGTACAATATTACTGAATACCATAATTTGACTACGTACATGTGCACATGTATGCAGAAACATGTACAATTTTGTATTTATATCCTCAATTGATAAAAGTACTTAAAGTTTAAAGTCCAAACATTCTATTTTACCCAATGTTTACATATTCAAATGAATTTGATTACAAAAAACTATAACAAATCAGCATAAATTAAGATTGCAAATGGACGAGTCAAATGTCACTTACACTACACTTTTCTACGTTGTGAAAGTGGTTAGAAAGGGGTTAAATCTTCGTTTATATACATTCAAATTCTAGAATTTCATAAAACACTTGAAAAAATGACTTCGATATGAATATGTAAACATCACCCACTTGTCACTTCATGGAAAAATAATACCAAAAACTTTGTTCATGTTTTTTATATATATTTATTCTAATTTAAGTGTACTTGAATAAGTAAATAAGGAAAATGTTTAGTCTGTTTGATTTTGATATTTAAATCTTGACATAAACGTGAAAAAGAATGTTAGGGGTTTAATGAGAAAATTCTACATTCAAGTTGTTCAAAAATTCTTTCAGATAACACCAATATTTCAATAAGCGTTAAATGCGCTTGAAATACAAACAAAAATCCACTTTTTGAAATAAAATAAATTTTTGACTGTTTACGAAGAATAAATGTGAAAAACAACAATAAAAACACAAACAAGCTTGTGGAAGTTTTATTTTGGACACTTGTTTTGACTAAAAGTCAACAAGATGTGTATTCAAAATTTCTGTATCACCTTTTTCCTGGTATTAAATTGTTTCTAGATAGAGAACTTTTTGGCAACACCGGCTATATTTTACTGTCAACGAGAATAAAAGATTGGAAGTAAAGGGACTATTTTCTACGAGGTTTTGAAGTGTTTGTTGATTATAATAGGTGATATATAGTCAGTAAATATTTATATAATTTTCTGAAGGTATTCCGAAGGTATTACTTAATGTTCCAGAGAAGCGGTTGGTAAATCCGGCTTAATCAGTGTGTTTCAAATTATTTGAGTTGAAAATATAATGTAATCTCATACATGTGAGTTCAATGGCTTGAGGAAGTTAGAGGTGTTCTTTGAATAATCACGCAATTATTTTATTGTACTTATTTTTTTTTATTGAGCAGTTACTATGCACAGTGAATACGAAATTGAATTTACAATAAGGTCTCGGTTCAACTTTTTTCAATGTCTGACACTTGTATTTGAATTACTATATTATCGTGATCCATCAAGTTTTAAGTTTCACTCTTTTTTTTTCTCAAAGTCTTAAATCTAAGTTGATTGGTTAGTTGTTGGGGTTTATCGTCATTTTCAGCAATTTTTAAGGTATATCGTGACTGGGAGGAAAGCCCAGTCAGCCATTCAGCTGAATCGGTGAAACCCCTAATCTTGGGTAGGTGTCTGGAAACCTTAACACATGAAGAAGAGCAAGTATGACTCGAACCTGCGACAGGGACATTACGCTAGTGGTTATGAGTCGGCGACCTTAACCACTCGGCCACCAAGGCCTCTAAATCTAAGTAGAATAAAATGAAACAATACAAAAGTTGACGAATTAATAACTACAAAATGTTTTATATAAAATAAGCAAGGATTCATTTTTTCACTTATTGGAAAAAAAAAATGATTTGTTTCTAATTTGATCAATTTTTTCTTTTATATGTATATTTTTACAGAATGTTTTTTATATTATTTATTTCTATTTTCTGTATTTTTTCTTTTCTTTTCGTTTTTTTGTTCTTTTTTAATACAATATCAGGCATATAAAATGACATTGCATTATATATCTCATTAGCGTTGTCAATGTACCATGGGCTCGAAAGTGCAAATTCCCATATGTCTTTATTGTATTAATTTTATCAAAATCCAAATTTATTTTATTTTTCTATATTTTTCTAATACTGTCAAAGTTAATTCTGGGATCAATACCGTATCCTTTCTATTGAGGTGTCAAAACTTCGGGGGACCGTTTCTGTCTAACCAATAACCCAAGAAAATTTATCAACTCGAAAAGAAGTATCATTCAAACGAAAATTATATACAACTTAAGCCTTGACGCTGTTGAGATATGACCAAAATTTTGTTGCTATCTACACTTTTCTTGGTTTTATTGAATCAGTTCATGTGACAATAGAGCCAAAAATAACGTGTCAATTTCCCAAATCCTTGTTTATTTCACTAAAAGAGGAAATGTTATCATTTGCCGTCAATAATTATTTATTTGGATTTAATAATAGGTTTTATTGGTTTTGAGACCTAGATTGAGATAGATTTGAGATCGGGTAATAAATCATTTCCCAGGTGGAATACACTTTAACAGGTAGACATTAATTGTAATTTCATTTACTTTACTGATCAAAGGAGTTTAATACGTGCACATCGTATAAAATGCACAGTGGACTGAATTTGGAACAGCCACAGACTCGCTGCTTCGATTAAAGGTGTCTGAAAACAGGTATGATTCCAGTATGCTTTTGCACTTTTAACATATTTTCAACATAGGAATGTCCACACTTTTCAGATATTTTCTCATGGGAATTTATGTAGGGGCGAAAGTGGAAAGCTGAGTCACATAATCCGTTCCTGCTGAGTGAAATACATAAAATAATAATAGGAAAAATGTATATAGCATATTCTTTTATTCACAAATCTTGTACTAAATGAATTTTGGAAATGGAAATGCAAGACTGGACTTCATTGTGAAAAAAAAAAAATTTCGAACCCGTGTTTCTGCTCAGTCATTAGTATCAGTTTTGCTCACTGCAAATTATTAATTGTTTTGATTATATTGGCTAGTATCTTTAACCTTAATATGTGCGAAGTTTAGGGAAATACTTTTAAAAAAAGGGGTGGTCGGATATTACTGCGTTATTATGTGATGTGGATATTTTATACTTGCATTTTCTGGTAAATATGTCGAATTGGAAATGTCGATGAAATAAGTTTAGATGCCTGCAGACTTCATGAAATATTTTCCACCAATTTTATATTTCTCGACCTTAATTTCAAACTATCGCAGACCAAAAACATTGTAATCCTGACAGGTATAAGATAATTGAGTTTGTCGTTTGAAAATGCTTTTTTCACAATATTTTTGTAATAAAATAACATCAGTAGCATAATTTCGTTAAATTTAGAACCTCGTAATGTCCATCTTCCCAAGTCAAGGGTTTCTGAGTCCACATCGCTCCCCACAAACCAGCAAACTGTTCATGTAATCTGTCAAGAGTTTGTGGGGAGCGACGTGGACTCAGAAACCCTTGGGAAGATGTCGAAGCATGCGC